>JAHPZR010005880.1:0-15000 GCA_019787425.1 Platygyra sinensis | reverse complement strand
CTCTATTTCATTTTAACTGCCTGCAACGTATAAGCTTAAAAATGTAGGGCTGACAGATTAACAGATTAACCCTTCTGTGCAACGTACAGGTCTCTCTCCTTACATCTGCATGGCCCCTGATCCCAGAAGTTTAAAACACTACAAATCATGCCGATTTGAAGTAAAATCAACGCAACCTGGATCACAGATCTATGTTTTGAATCAATCGATCGCTTCTTGTTGGCCATTATTATGTTGGAATAAAAAAGGAAAAAAAACACGCTCTGTAACTAGTTAAATATTATTGTGATTTACGGAGTCTTGTCTTGTCTTGTCTTGGCTTGGCTTGTCTTGCCGAACGTGATCGAAATGCATGCCGGGAAGGTTCTGTTACACCTCGTGCGCGGGTAAACATGGAGGATGATGGAAGAAAAATTTTATAAGTCTAAAAGCAGTTCTCATTTTCCGAACTTTGAAGCTAGCAACGCTTGGCAAATGGGCCACAACTCACGACAGGGTTTTATTCTTGGGCAAGAACTGCTCTTGGACTTTGCTGCCTGGATCGACCTGACTTCCAACGCTGATAACTGACTTGCCGCTGATATCAGTTGCGTTGGAAGATTCAAGAACACGTTGGAAGTTACAGAACACGTTTTGCTTCTTTAAAAAGTGCTGGTGACTTACGGGTTTATCAAGGCTTTATGATGCCTATCAACCACCAGGCAGGCTACAAGGTACTTAAAAACAATGCTTAAGATATTAGTCGAAAGAGCTGTACTGCATCATGCATCACTTCTCTTTGCTTTGACGCTCAATCGAAATTCACGTGTTGTCTCACGTCACAATAACCTGCATAAAAAAATCTCTCCAGATTCCCGCTGTATACGCATTTTTTTTAAAATAGATATCTTCATAATTTTTTGAAAAAAGAAAAGGAACAGAGCGAAAAAAAAAATTGAGCGACCTCGTGTCGAACCGGTGTCACGGCAAAACAAATTCGAATCTCGCCCGTTCAGCGCCTCATCCGCTTGTGCTAACGAAGCAGTAGTAAGAGCTTAAGGCATTATAGTGACTTTTCCATTCAACAAAAGGTTCCCAGAGGATGCCCTTGGAAAAATGTGTTTTTTTGCATACGTAATATCTCAAAAAGGAAGCAAACTTCAGGGAAAAAACATGCAGAACATTGTTTGACACACGGAAACAAAACTGCATGCGAAATTTAGAGCGTTTTTGACAAAGTCCACTTTTCAGTAAAAAACCTAATGCCTTTTTTCCACCGAAGCCTTCAATTTTATCTAGTAACTTCCAGTTATAATAAACAATTTTTCCACACAAAAGCCAAATTTATTGTCAACTCAATTGAAACTATTAAGTTACACCTTGTGAATTAATCTTAATTCAGCAGGCATCTGACAAAGACACACATTGATGATGATAAATTGTTGCACAATTCAGAATTGATTATACTGAACCAAATTTTCAGGTTTAGAAAATGTAAAATTATGAAATCTGAGCACTCCTTCCTGATTTTTCTTTAAGGGTAAAGGTTAGATGTGCATGCACCTTACTTAAGCTACTGTTAAGTGACAGTTCCAAGTACTTTTAATCTTGTCTCATGCACCAAAGAAGCCCAATTAGGCAAAACATCTACAATAAATTAAATAACATGATTGTGAAGAAGTTCACTGTTTACTAATATCTAATTTTAAACAATTATTGGATGTGGTTTTTGTGATATCCAGAATAATCAAGGTTGAGGTGGGAGTTATCAGCCGAAGCCGAAGGCTGAGGCTGATAACCCTTACCGAGACCTTGATTATTCTGGATATCACAAAAACCGAATCTAATAATTGTTTTATTATACATTGAACGCATAAACTTGGAAGTCATGTTTCTGCTTCTTCACTGACGGTAAGCAACACGAGTCGCGCAAAGTTGACATGATTACCCTTGGAAATCATGCACTGCGGTCATATATGACATGATTACCCGTGACCTTGACATGATTATTGTATAATCTGCAGTTATGACGTCACGGGCGCTGATTTTGAAAATTCCCTTACGCTTTCGGCCAATCAGAAAAGAGTAAGAGAGTTCAATGTACAATAATATAACAAACAACTGCACATAAGCAACAAGTCATGTATAGTTTATAAGGTTTCCTTTATAATTCAGCACTTACCTTGTAGACATTGTGTTGCTCACTGATCTGATCAAAAACTGTGTACATGTTATTCAACATGGTGACCACTTCCATGGGGCTTATCAGAGAACAAATGTGTGTGAATCCCACTACATCACTGAACAGAACAGACACATCATGGAACATCTGAAACAACAGCCACAGGTACACTTTTAATTTTAATCTGAAAGGGTGTGTTCTTTATGGGTCATACTCAACCCCTTATATCCAGTACTAAGAGGGCAGGGGTTTTATTAGCTCATTACAGGTGAACCAAGGCACTTGCCTTGGTGATTTTTGTGTGTGTGTGATCCCAATGTCGTGTTTAATTGTAGTCATAAAGACCCTATATACTTAAGAAGATAATTTAACTCTGGACATTGCCTCAGTCATATGTTTTCTTCTGGATTCTGCCCTGGGGTGGCAAGGGCAGGGGGGTACAGGGGGGGAGAATTAGTAAGGGTAGGGCAATTCCGCATATGAACTAGTCTATCCATATACTCTCTATTTTGTCTTGAGTTCGTTGAGACTGCAAGCTTAGTAAAATATTGAAGGGCCCTAGTCAGCCACACCTTCGTTTTTGTTTACATGCAAGAGCTTGACTAATTATATTTTATTCAGAAGACGTTGAAACAAAGGAAACCACTGTGGAACTACAACAGATAATTCAAACACACTTTTTGGAACACAACTTACAGTAAAGCAATAAGTTTTCTGTAAGTGCCCCTATAGCACGAGTTTCTATGTCTTGTTTTGATTTGGTTTAATCTTTAAAGTAACACCAGGTACAGTACCGCCTGAAACTATTCACCCTTTTACTGAGGTTTTGCCGCAGCCAATTCGCAGATTAACACGGCGTTCTCGCCTCAGCAATGACGCGGCGTGCTAAAATGTTACTGAGGTTTTGCCTAGGCTTGCCGCGACATAAAATACCGCAGTAAACAGTAAGAAGAGGTAGGGTTGAATAGGCTAACAGACCTTTTGTTTTGACTCATTAATTAAACTTTACAATGCCATCTTCACACTCCGCTGACAAATCATGTGTTTGTCATATTACTAAAAGACCCCACTGTAGCATCGTTAACTTCTCAAGAATCCATTACTGCGGTGTCACTACATTTTCTGATTTTCTTGTCGTGAATGGGAAGTGAAATGTAAGGAAATATGCACGCCACTCAGGCCGGGAGTGAAGAAGGATGGCTGTTTTTGCAGGCTAGTTACTATCAAGATAAATAGTTTGTTGTCTAGTCGGCGGCACGGTGCAAAATACTTAGCTTCAATGCCACTCTATTTCGTCTTTTTTTTCGTATTTTCATCTTTGATGCAAAAGTACTTCCAGGGATAAAACTTTCTTCAAATTTTCTTCAGAGTCCGGAAAAAAGAAGTCGATAAGCGACAAGCTACACTACAGCGAGCTTATAATTCACATGTTTGAACTCATGTCACATGACAAATCATGTTTTTGTAGTCACGTGCACAGGTGTCGGTATGCGTTGAGAGTTGTTTATGTAAATTGTGAAGCTTGTGAAAGTTTGCATCGATCAACGAGAATGTTAGAATACTTACAGCTGAGATTGCTTTCATTTCATTAATCAAACGTAAAAATTAATAAAGCTGTTCGGGAATTGTTCAGTGTTGAAGTATCATAAGCGGTTTAAACGGGGTCCTTCGTCTCGGTGACTTGCCTCGTAGTGGCCCACCGCCACTACGAACCCTGTCGGGTTCAGCGCTGTGGAAAAGCTAAACATAATAGTAATTTGTCCTACTTTTTTGTCAAACAAATCAGCCAGGATACTTTCCAAGTGGCGATAATCTCTCAATGAGATCTTTCTTTTCTCCCGTTGTTTTCAATCGAAGTTCTTTGCAGTAGTAAAGCAGCTGTTCTTTTCCATAGAGAGCTAACTTTTCTCAAGGGATCTGGCTCTTAATATCATGTACACAGCATGTAGTGACCTTTGCTTCGCCTTTTGTTTTGGAAGCCATTTTGAATCCGGAGAAATAGTCCGCAAAAATCCGTTAATCTGTTAATGCCAGTCTCCTGCACGATATGAAATTAGGCAACCCGGCACATGGAACACACATACATGTAATAAAAGGCAATTGGGGGAGAGATCAAAATAGAGGGTTTGCAGACTTCTTTTAAAAATTTAAAGTGAATTCTCAATTTCTCCAGAAATCGAAAATTCCCTCGGGCTTAAAGGCCATTAGCATGTCAAGAATCTATCAAGAGCATAGAATGTGATAAACATTTAAAGCAGTTAATATTAGTCACTTCATGAGTTGCTTGCATAACATGACAATAATGTTACACAACTGATCTTCACATGGAATCAATATGAAAACAAGCTTGCTTCTTCAGTGAAATCTTTGGATTTCAAGCAGTAATACCAGTAGTCTTGTTATTTAGTAGCCATGAAACTTTTTTCCAAACTTTATTTAACAATTAGACTACGAGCCCGAGTTTTCTACGGGCAGATAGTCAACAAGGCGCAGCTGAGTTGACTATTGCTCGTAGAAAATGAGGGCTAGTAGTCTAATTAACAATTACAGGATAATTTGGTTTTATCAACTGAGTTGATAATGTGAATTAGCCACCGTAAAGAGATTCGAAAGCTGACGTTTCGAGTGCTAGCCCTTCGTCGGAGCGAAGCCCTGAAACTTTTTTTCGTCGGAGCGGAGCCATATCGATTCGCTCCGACGAAGGGCTAGCGCTCGAAACGTCAGCTTTCGAATCTCTTTACAGTGGCTAATTCACATTATCAACTCAGTTGATAAAACCAAATTATCCTGTAATACTCCCACCGACGCAGCACCATAGTTTCTTTAGAAACTTACCCCCTCTACTAATTAACAATTAGATTATCAGCTCAAGATTTCTATGAGGTGATAGTTGATGAGGCCAAAGGCCGAATCAACTATCGCCTCATAGAAATCGAGAGCGAATAATCTAATTGAAGGCTTCGGTGATAAAAGGGCGTTAGGTTTTTTACTGAAAAGTGAACTTTGTCGAAAACGCTCCAAATTTCGCATGCAGTTTTGTTTCCGTGTGTCAAACAATGTTCTGCATGTTTTTTCCCTGAAGTTTGCTTCCTTTTTGAGATATTACGTATGCAAAAAAACACATTTTTCCAAGGGCATCCTCTGGGGACCTTTTGTTGAATGGAAAACAAAAGAAACCTTTTGTTTCGCTAAGCGATCAACTCACTATAATACCTTAAGCTCTTACTACTGCTTCGTTAGCACAAGCGGATGAGGCGCTGAACGGGCCAGATTCGAATTTGTTTTGCCGTGACACCGGTTCGACACGAGGTCGCTCAATTTTTTTTTTCGCTCTGTTCCTTTTCTTTTTTCAAAAATGAAGATATCTATTTTAAAAAAAATGCGTATAGAGCGGGAATCTGGAGAGATTTTTTTATACAGCTTATTGTGACGTGAGACAACACGTGAATTTCGATCGAGCGTCAAAGCAAAGAGAAGTGATGCATGATGCAGTACAGCTCTTTCGACTAATATCTTAAGCATTGTTTTTAAGTACCTTGTAGCCTGCCTGGTGGTTGATAGGCATCATAAAGCCTTGATAACCCGTAAGTCACCAGCATGTTTTAAAGAAGCAAAACGTGTTCTGTAACTTCCAACGCAACTGATATCAGCGGCAAGTCAGTTATCAGCGTTCGAAGTCAGGTCGATCCAGGCAGCAAAGTCCAAGAGCAGTTCTTGCCCAAGAATAAAACCCTGTCGTGAGTTGTGGCCCATTTGCCAAGCGTTGCTAGCTTCAAAGTTTGGAAAATGAGAACTGCTTTTAGACTTATAAAATTTTTCTTGCATCATCCTCCATGTTTACCCGCGCACGAGGTGTAACAGAACCTTCCCGGCATGCATTTCGATCACGTTCGGCAAGACAAGCCAAGACAAGACAAGACAAGACAAGACTCCGTAAATCACACTCGTCTTCCGACGCCCGCGCTACGTACGGCTCGCGGCTTCGCATATTACGCTGGCACGCAGATGTTGTTTCGAGTTCTTCCTTCCGTGTTTCCCTACGGATTTTCGAGCAAAAGAGAGACTGCTCGCAGTCTATAAATCACAATAATATTTAACTAATTACAGAGCGTGTTTTTTTCCTTTTTTATTCCAACATAATAATGGCCAACAAGAAGCGATCGATTGATTCAAAACATAGATCTGTGATCCAGGTTGCGTTGATTTTACTTCAAATCGGCATGATTTGTAGTGTTTTAAACTTCTGGGATCAGGGGCCATGCAGATGTAAGGAGAGAGACCTGTACGTTGCACAGAAGGGTTAATCTGTTAATCTGTCAGCCCTACATTTTTAAGCTTATACGTTGCAGGCAGTTAAAATGAAATAGAGATAGTTGCTGTGACGCTTTAAAGTGAAATCAACATTTTAACCTATTTAGGCCCGAAATCGACGTTTTCGAGTTTACGTGCTGGGTGAAATGAACAGCTTGCTGGATTTGAAGTGAAATCAACATCCTTGCCGTCATGCCTTAACGCGAAATCGCGTAAAGTGAACTGGCTGTAATTTGAGTGAAATTAACGTCTTTGCGGTCGCGTGATAACGTGAAATCACAATTTTAACGGTTTTAAAAACCTGAAATCAACAGTTTTTAAGGTTACATCTTGATTGTTCTCCTTGGCCTAACACTGCACTAACCCTAACGCGTCCTGACCTTAACTCTAACGTTATCCGAAGCGCTAACCCTAACAATGAAGCGCTAGCGCTAACCCTCGGCAATAACCCTCACCCTTCAACGCTAACCCCGGAGTTTCAAGCGGTAACACTAAACGTTAACTCTAAGCCTAACCTTGTTCCGTAACCCTAGTTTCAAGCGGTAACCCTATTTGAAGCGGTAACCCTAGTTTCAAGCGGTAGCCCTAAGCGTTAACTCTAAGCCTAATCTTGTTCCGTAACCCTAGTTTCAAGCGGTAACCCTAGTTTCAAGCCGTAGCCCTAAGCGTTAACTCTAAGCCTAACCTTGTTCCGTAACCCTTCAACGCTAGCCCTAGTTTCGAGCGGTAACCCTAACCCTAAGTAAAACCCTAAGGGTTTAAGTCCTTGCGGTGGCGTGATAATGTGAAATTAAAATTTTAAGTCTCTGTAAATGACCTGATATCAACATTGTCTAGCTTGCGCATTGCGGGAAATTAACATCTGGCTGTAATTTGAGTGAACCGAACGTCTTTGCGGTCGCACGTTAACGTGAAATAAAAGTTTTAACGGTTTTAACCTGACATCAACACTTTTTGAGGTTACACGTTGCAAAAGATCAATATTTTGCTGGATTTTAAGTGAAATTACCGTCTTTGCGGTCACGTGCTGACGTGACAACAAATACAGGGTTTTTTGCATACGTAATATCTCGAAAACGAAACAAACTTCAGCAAAAAAACATGCAGAACATTGTCTAACGCACCTAAACAAAACTGCATGCGAAATTTGGAGCGTTTTTGATAAATTTCATTTTTGAGTAAAAAACCTAACGCCCTTTTTCCACCGAAGCCTTCAATTGTTTTAGTAGACTTCTAACTGAAATTAACGCAGATAACGGTTTCCAGTGATTTTCCTACGCATTATTGAACTTTACCATTAAACAAAGTTGCACGTATCGAACTGTCCTTGGCAAATTTGCAGTTGTTTACGCGCGTACCCACTTTTTCATTTTTTAAAGTTTTTTACGTCATGAAACCGTAAATGAGCTTCTTTAAGTCTTCTCCGGAAGTTAATTACCCGTTTACATCTAAAATTCCTTCCAAAACTTCGGAAAACTATAAAAACATGGCATTTCGTGGACAACCAGCAGCCACTGTACTCTAATGGCTGATAGTATACGAGTAGATCAGCCAATCAGATTGCAGCATTTGCATTAGTATACTAGTAGAATTCTACTAATATTGTTTTGGTATACATTTACCATAGTCTCATTGCATAAAAAGAAAAAAATGTCAAGAATTGCGTAGAAAATAACTGTTTTATTCTGTTACATCAGGTTCAAGTGAAAACGGGAATATAGCCAATCAAATTCACAGATTCACAATAGACTATGGTAAATTTATACTAATTAACAATTATTCTTCGAGCTAGCCTGCGTGGCAGGCCGTAGAAAGGGAGTGAGGAAAGTCAAAATGAGGGCGGGTCTGTTCTCGCGCTTCATGCGCTCGTCTTTCCCCTTTCCCTCCCCTTCGGACGCCTGCCACGCAGGCTATCTTCGAGCCCGCATGGGCTCTGAGTCAATAGCCCATGAGGACGAGAGGAATAATTGTTTTAGTAAAGTCCAACTAGTTGGTCAAAAAAATATCGAGACAAAACATCTTTCGCTAGTTAAAGCCATTGTTTTGGTTTTCAAAGCCGGTGCTTTTCGCTAAGAAGGATTGATATAAAGAAGATGAGAAACGACGAGGGGTAAAAGAGCTGACGAGAGTGGTCTGGTGCGTAGAATAGTGTGCAATATATGAGCCATCTGGCAGGCTACGTGGTTGATGAAGTCAGTACACACATTGGAAGAGGAGAGGAGCGCGCTGCTCTCAGAGTGGAGGAGAAGCGTAGAGTGTGGGCGTGTGGTTAGCACTGGGAAGTGAGGCACAGTGGACGAGATGGTGTACGCCTAAGGACAATGAAGTTGCTAACGGGATGATGAAGTGGGACAACAAAGTAGAGTGGGAAAGAAAAAAAGATTGAGGAAATATAAGGCACAAGGATGGATGGATAGAGGAGAGGAGATCGAGATGAAATAGGGAGAACTCTAAGCGTTGCATGTTTAAACACAGTTGCCTTTTGTATTCGTGTAAAAGTTAGGGAAGATCCTTAGCTTTGTTTATCTGTACGAGGTGGTAATGCCGTGCCTTGTTTTGAAAGCGTGAACAGAAAATTGTGCGTTCCTTTCGATTCTCACTAGTTAGCTAATTAAATATTCGATCAAGGAAGGAAGAAGGCGCCGGTCGCGGAGGAATGTTTATTTGCTCAAAATTGATGCAAGACAGGACATTGTAAGGATACAGAGAGTAATTTGGGGCCATTTGCTAGCTTTTAAGGGTGAAATTATCCGGAAGCAAGCTTTATTTTCGCTTCCGTTTCGAACACCGAATAATTCACGCGTTGTTGTTGTCATGCTGTCTGTTCTGTTTTTTCTTTCGTTCTCTTTTCTACCCCGCCGAGGTCATTTTTTCATCTAAATCATGTAAGGAAAGCTTGGAATTAATGTTCTCATTCAAGGTTTAGCTCTGAGGCAATAAGTCTGTGATTTTTTTACGCAAACGTCGGCTTGTGTTGTTGTGGGCGACCGTGGCTACTTCGTTGAGTCAAGCAATGACGCGGTCGAGGTGAAAAAAAAAATGTAATTATTACATTCTGGTTTTCTTCCATTTCGCCGAAATCTTAACATGATATGGCTGGATTGTTAAGAAATAGATAGTACTTTTGCCGATGTGTGATAGCTATTAACCCTAAAGTGTTATCCCTTCGAAGTCAGGGTTTGTGAAGAGATTTTTGTTCGGCCCGTTCTGCGTAATCAGAGATTTTATAAAAGGTCATTTCATTGACGATTCAAACAAATATAAATTTACATATGTTTCAAGCTCAAGTTCTAGTGAACAAAACACATTTTTCACGAGCGCTGGGCTTTAATATTTTTCCGGCGAAGGTTTGAGCCGGAGTAACACAAGCTTGGATCAACGTACTTTGATCTTCCATGTGACAGAGGTCTGCATCCGGTATCCAATGTGACAAACTGTTGTGATTGACACATTTTTCACATTCTGATCGTTCTTAGTGGTGGAACAAAATTTCAACTTCCGGTTTCACTGTCCCTGTTATAAACATGGCGCGCACGCGCAATACGGAATCCGCTGGTCACTGTCAAGATTAGGGTTGCGGGCCTCTCTTGGGCCCGCAAAAAAAAAAGAATTAGTGACATGTGAAAAGATGTTGACAACAATAAATTATTGCTGTATTGGTTAAATCCTTTTAGTATTCTTCTAACACTATTGTCTTAATCTTTTAGACTAGTCCCTTAGTCTATCTCCCTGTCACGAAATTATTTAGTTTTATCACATAGTTATTTGCGTTTAGTTCAAGTTTTTGTTTCAGTATGTTTTGTTTGGATTTTGTCGTTAATTATTACGTAACTCTATTACGTAACTATTGTAACATTTAAGTAATTAATATTCAAACATCCTTAGTGTATTGTGTAGTTTAGATGGATGTATTAGAAATGATGTAAATTTGTACAATTAAGCGTGTAAGAAGTGTTCTTTCCAGTAACTTTCTTTATAGTGTTTGTTTTAAGTGATAATTGTAGAAAAAATTACCATGAATGTATAAATGTAAGTTGTACAGATGTAGTGGGGTGTGTAGCAGTTTTGTTGGTAAAAAGGAACAAAGTAAGAAAAAGAGAGACGAAGTGAAGGGCCTGTGGCCAGAGACAGAAAGTAGTATTCACTGCCAAAAGCCATTGGTAGGCGCCAGCCAAGAAGTAATTTGACGAAACACATTTGTCAGTGGTGGCGTTAGGATTGAGAAGTATTACGTGCTGTGTGGTGATTGAAAGCGTTGAAAGACCTTGTGCTGAGAAGAAAACGTCAGCTGTAAGGAAAAGAGAAGGACGTAAAGACGCGGGACGAGGTTTGAACCAAAGAGGAAGAAGAGGAGGTTTGTGGTATTGGTTGGGATTTTGTGGTGTGGTGTTGGTTAGGAAAAGACAGGGATTGTGAAACTGAACTGTATACTGAACTGCTGTATATATTTTGTAAATAATTAGTTAGTTCGTATTCGTTTGTTATTATTGTATAGGTTTAAAATTACTTACGGTAAGTTAAAGTTAGGAATCGTAATAGTTTAGTAATTAGGTGTAATAATTTTCAAGCAAAAGATTGTTATAGGATATTTAGAATTAGTACTTAGTGTTAATGTTGTTAATATCGAGTGTTTTTTTTTATATACTTAATAAACATTAGCTATTGTAATTCATGGTGTGTTGCGGGATTGTGGGAAGGGGTGCGTGTATTCCGTCCTTGTTATTAGTCTTAGTTTTCCCATTTCTATCGTCAAGGGAATTCTCCGGGCTTACGTCACACTCCCCTTAGTCCATCTGTCCATTGGTCTGTCAGTCTGTCACTAAGATGTTTAACATGACCTCTACTAATTGCACTCATCCTTTAAAAATTCAAATCAGTTGCCTCATTCCTTGCGGGAATAATTGCCTCCTGTCCTCCCCCTTAGTGGAAGTAACAATGCTCTAATTGGTTGGTGCAATGGACTGTACATTGGGTGGGTCAGATTCAGCATCTGCCAGGGATCACTACAGTTGTGTTCTCTGGCAAGACACTTTACTTCATAGTGTCCCTCTCAACTTTGATTTATAAATGGATACACCCAATTTAAGGTCAGGGGTAAATTATATCTGTAGTTATAATCCCTCAAATCTTTTCGCTCGTGCACGATTGGTCTAAACACATCACGTGACCGAATATCCCCCAGCTAAAACTGGGGGGTATCCGAGAACATACCCTAATTTTCAAAACTGCACGCGTTGCGTAAAAGATTTGAAGGATAATAAACACGATAGTCTCCATTTGGCGCGAAAATATGCTAGGATATTTGTCTCCGGACATTATCTGTTCCAAGAAGCGAACAGTTTTCCGAGAGCATAGCTCGAGGAAAACTGTGAGCTTCTCGGAACAGATAATGTCCACCGACAAATATCCTGCATATTTTCGCGCCAAATGGAGACTATTGTTTATGTACCGGTATCACTACAGTGATATAGCAGACTATCCAGGATGGAGTACAACTACTCTCAATTAGTAAGGAAACAGTCATACATTGTAGAAGTCCACTGAAACTTCCGAACAAGTTCAATTAATACCGGTAAATAATACTGGACAATGAGAAACTTTTCAAAATACTACATTAAACTATTCATTCATGTAAATTAGCAACCTTGACCTCGGATGATATATATTTGACCAAGGAGTATTGAGCCACTAATTCCTATTTTTAATAATACATATATTCTTTTTGTCTATGCTGTAAATGTAAAATTATCTAACTACGATTACACTCTACTATGCAGTATTTTATTACTAGCACTGGAATTGGCATTCAACATTAACGAAAATCAGTGAGTTTTACAAATTATGCAAAATATTCAACGAACAAACAGAAGAACAATAACAGTCAGTAACAATATTACTGTATATATCTCACACCTCAATCAAAGAAAAATTCTAAAAATGGCACAAATTTATATAAAACACCATTGTGTAACTAACAACAAACCAAGAAGGTTTAAGTGTCATTCATAAGACTGTGTGTAACATCTTACCTGATCAAGAGCCAGTCTCAGTTCTGCTGACTGTTGTGTACCAGCTAACACAAGGTCTCTACTTGAATCATGCATGCTCAAGTCATTGATATATAAACCCATGCAGCACATCACATCCAACTTCTCAATGCTGAAATTTGAAAAAAAAAAACAGGAACCACAATATACTTCTTTGATTGCCTGCATGTGTCATAAAGTTCTGAAAACACCCAATGCATTAAGCTTTTGGATTTAATGTTAATTACCACCGTTTTCGTTGAAACGCGACTTTGGAAAACAAAACACCCGCGGAAACGTTTCCAGTCTCCAGTCTTGCGTGTTATCTACAAATTGGATCGAAATCCACCAATCACAGCCACTAAGTGTGACCGTCAGAACTTCTTTACGTCATGTAAAGAAGGTCGTGGGTGTTTTGTTTTCCGAAGTCGCGTATCAATGAAAACGGTGGTAACAGCTTTTCACATCCCTAGTTGTTAAGTATGGGGTTGCTACTTTTGGGAAAGTAATACATGTAAAAATGTGTTGTTATGATTACCAAGTGAGCATGCTGGCACAAAGACATAATAATAATTAGCAACATACAAGCATGAACATGCTGCCAATGTATAAATGACATAAGGATAAAACGGATCTTTTCATTATGTACATGTTGCAGTTAATTTTTGGTCTCAGTTAATTTTATAATTTTACTAGTTAGTTTTTTTCTAACTAGGTGATTTTATTTTTAACTAGTTAGTTTTCTTCTAACCAGGTGATTTTTCCACTTTTTTTTTTTTTTGGGGGGGGGGGGGTGGGGGGTGTTTCTCAAAAAGAGTAAGATGCTCACCACCAGCTCTAACCCTATACTAATTCCTAACCCTATTGACCCCCCTAACCCTATCCCTAACCCTATTGACCCCCTGGCCCTATCCCTAACCCTATTGACCCCCTGGCCCTATCGCTAGACCTAGCCCCCCTCAGTTTTTTTTTATTATTTTGCACTCACCTGGATTTGAACTCCAAACCTCTGACTCTGAAGTCCATCTTCATCTCCACTATGCCACACAAGCAATCGTTGCAAATTTGCTCATATTTGTTGGTCTAGTAAGTTATTGGTCCCAGACTCACCCTTCCCCTTTGACACAAATTACTGGTGTGGTTTGGAAATTTCAACCCAGTTTGAAAAATATGAACTAGTTCAAATAAAATCACCTAGTTAGAAAAAAAACTAACTGGTTAAAAATAAAATCACCTGGTTAGAAAAAAACTAACTAGTTAAAAATAAAATCACCTAGTTAGAAAAAACTAACTGGTTAAATTATAAAATTAACTGAAACCAAAAATTAACTGCAACATACATGTAGTTATGTCAAGTTTGATCAACATTGACATAATGTTCAGCATAACAAGAACAAATCAGAGTGATACAGGAATTGTGAAACCCAGTCAACCACTAGCAATATTTTCAAAATGGCAATGGCCAGGAAGGTTAAATCCTGTTTACTTCAAATAATATAGATTACTTAATTACCCAAACAAAGATCTCTGACAAGATAATGGCACTAGCTGTGTGCTCTCCTCACTTCTTTTTGAAAGATCCAAACCACCCACTCTTTTCCTCTTAACTAGCATTTATCCTTTTGTTTTCTTCAACGATGGAAGTTGTCGTTGAAGTAAAAAAACAAAATTGTTGCAATGCATTACGCCTTTCGTCTTCCATTTTTCACCAACCCTTACATCATGATGTTGATGTTCACATTTATTTTATTATCAATTTAACAACTTGATGTCAGTTTTTCATGCGTCTGTCCTGTTGTTGATCATGAATTTCGTCATAACATTGTCAAAGTAGCTGTGGATCCAGGAGGTGATTTCCCAGTGGATCTGCAGACTACTTTGACAATTTTATGATGAAATTCATTGTCAATAACAGGACATACACATTAAAACTGACATCAATTTGTTTTTACGATAATAAATTGTCAAATTGTCCGCTCTTGTTCATTGATACGTCGCATAAGTTATAAATTTATGTGTCTGTCTGCTTATTGACAACAAAAATTAGCCAATGAGCATGCAAGAATTTCTGCAATTGTACAATTGTACAATTGTTATTTGCCAGCTGGGAAGTCCTCCAAATTGGGAAATAATTATGTGCTGTGGTCTTGAGTACAGTCCAAGGCTACAGGCCAAGGGCCTTACTTAAGACCAAGGGCACAGTCTTTTCCTAATACCGACTAAGTAAAGCCAGTAAATAATGTGCAGCTTATTTTTTTTTCTTGACAGTATTGCTTTGAAAGCAACTTTTGTGTTGAATTTTAACTTATAAAGCCTTCAGTTCAAAAATGGCATATGCTCACATTTGACATTTGCCAATACAGTTTGCATAACATTATTATTGTCATGTGCTGAATGTTGACAAATTATTTAACAGTGAAACAAGACGCATGAAAAGTAAGTTGCCAAAGTTTAAAATTTTAGAGCATTCTGTACTTGGGTTCCAGAGGAGAGAATCTGGAC
>JAHPZR010005879.1:7500-10691 GCA_019787425.1 Platygyra sinensis | reverse complement strand
GGTCTCCTATTCAAGTTTTCGTTCTCGTTTTGATACCATGATTGTAGCTCAATTGATAAAGCCAGTGGTTATAATGACACATCAAAATCTCTGGTCTTGGGAATGTGCTGGAAACTGTTTTGGAGCCACCTAAAGGATTCGTTCGCGCTAAATGTTTCTGCGCATCCTAGGGGCGGCGAAATACGATGTACAAAAAACCCGTCAACTTGTCGCGCAAACATTGTTAGGTTGCAAGTTTTGCGTCGATGTTGACCCGTTTTTCACCTTGCGTGCATTCAACTTGCCCGGCCACCCCAAATACATTTGTTGCGGGTTGAAGAAATGTGGGCGCGCTGATTGGTTGATTTGCTGGGGCACGAGCAGATTTGTTGCGCGACAAGTTGTGAGTTTGATGAAAAACGAGCAACAAGGCCAAAATTTGTTGCTCAAAGTAGACCTGCGCTCTACTTTTCCGCAACAACTTCTTTCAACCCGCAACAGATGTTTTTGTTGCCGTTAAGTTGATCACGCAAAGGTGAAAAACGGTGAAACATCGTGACAAAAGCTGTGCAATGAAACACATGTTTGCGCGACTAGAGTGAGGGTTTTTGGTATCCGCGTATTCGCCGCCTTATACGGCGCACGCAAACTCACATGCCACATCATGCATGAGCGCGCGCGCTAAGTCATAAAATAAACAAATGATAGGGCAGATGGCCATTGCTAGAGCTTTGCCTGGATTTAACGATCTTGGACATACGGTGACCCCAATTTTTCTTTCGAGGATCATTTTCTCTACTGATTTTCTACGTTTAGGGAAAAAATGAAGAAAATCTATCGACTAGAAGTTTTTATTTTTGGCAAAATGCACCGTCGAATTCCGTTCTTATTAGCTCTTCGTGCATCTGCGCGGCGGTTTCAAATGCCTCTTCAAAGGTTAAATTTTGTGAAAACGTTTAAGTAACATTTGGATTTATTTACGCAACAGACCCACTCCCACAAAATATGACTAAGATCGTTTGCCTTCGTTGACTCACCTTCGATATTCTCAACTATAAACCCCTGCAGACGGTGCTGAATTATATGGAACAATTTTTCGAAATCAGTATAGTTTACCACACGCTTTATCTCTGAAACGAAGACGGTGACCCCTGATTTTCTTTGCATTTCTGGTACAAGTAACTCATTATCTGCCTGCAGTAAACAATTCAAAAAATTCTTATCGGGACGGAAAATTTTCGCGCGAACGTCCATTAAGTTTGAACAAATTCCAAATGGCGCGTAAATTATCGGTAGTCGGCGAGATAACCTCGGGGGGGGAATTATTTTCTCACACATCACCCTCAAAACAGGGGTGAGGGCGATTTTTCCAGATGTGTTTGATTTTTTTTCCTCTACAGTCTCCTAAAAGTTCAATGTTTTACAAGCGGAAGTGTTTTTAATTCATCTAAAAAAAGAAAAAGCACATAAAACCTTTTTTTTTTTTTGTAAACAACGGGGTGACAAAAAAGCGAAATTAAAATAAGCCCGACACCCTTTTTCAAAGGTGGTATCCTGGGAACTTACCTACCGACTTTTACAAGCCACTTCCGTCGGAAGGCGGAGCAAGTTTTGTCTTATCTAGAAAAAAGAAGAACGAAAAGCACTTTATTGTGAGAGTTGGTATGAATTAAGTGTTAAAATCCTCTCTCCCGTGACCAGATGTGTCGGTTATGGGCTAGTTTGTGGGTGATCTCGCGAGAGGTAATAGCCACAGCTGACGGTCCATGAAGTCCCCCTCCCATTCAGTTATTAGACTATTCACAACACTCGATAATGATATGCGAAAGTGAAATACACTTAATAATGGGGTTTCATGGCTGGATGGCCATCTCACAGTGGATTATGTAATCGATGATGATAAATTCTGGTTTGGCGCGAAATAATTCATTCTAGCTCAGTTTTCAGCGGAGCCACGAAGAGGTGAACGGCCCACCCTCCAACCCAAAACTCGCGTGGGTCGTATCTTAAGCTCTTCCTAAGCAAGCTGGTCCCAGCTTGACTTACTCACCGCTGATCAATCATGTTTCTCCATACCTTATTATAACTGGAGCATGAATATGGAATGGTGGGTCGAATAGAATACTGCACAAGAACATAAACTATAAGTTACGCTAATTGTGTAAGTTCGTCAGAAAAGTTTCTCTAGTTAGTCGCGGATACTCTTGGTTTCTCGTGATTCTCTGGTTCACGTGGTTCTCTGCGTTCTCACATGTTGCGAAACCATATGAAATTTGCATTCGATTCACAGTGATGGATGCTTAAAAACATGCTGTTAAAATCTGTAACTTGCTTCCGAAATTAACAAGTTGTAGTCTAGGTGAGCAGCCCAGAGACTTGAAAATAACTTAAAAATATTGACAAACGTTGGACAAAAACACTTCATTTCTTGTGATAAAACGATTGTTTACCAACCCGATCGACACTCACTAAATCAAACCGCACTCGATCTCTAAAATAATGAAGATTACCGCAGGCGAAGGTATCTGTGACCTGCACCCTCTGCCCCTCTCCGCGATTTTAACTTCCGCTTTAGCTCTAACTTGAACCGGAAATGAAAAATATTAACGTGTAATCCCCGCGAACCAAGATGAACGCACGAGAAACAGTGTGTTCGTGAGAAAACGTCACTCGAATCCACGGAGGACCAACAGAACCAACGAGAACCACGAGCACCCTCAAGACCTTAAAGAACTAGAGGACGTACTGAGAACTACTCAATTCGCGGTAACTTAGCGTTATGTTAAGTGCAGTCTGATGACTACTATGAGGCGGCTCATTGAGTTCATCTGGGGCTATTTACACCGGAGGGTGATCAGCCTAGTTTTGCCCACAAACGATGGCTTATGACAACTTGATAAAAACAGCCGTCTGCACGATCTGGCTCGAAAACTCATCGTAGAAATAAGCGTCCCCAGACAAGCGACAATACTACCAAGAAGCCTGTATCACAGGTCTGTATTTAAAAACTGCCCTGAATACCTTTAACTTAAAAGATTTCGGCTGTGCCATTGGTATTGGCATTGCTCACTGAGTGAAAGCTTTTTCATTCTCCGGACATTTTTTTTGAAACCTATGACTCGGCGAAGCCAAAAAAAAGAAATCTCAAGGGCTCCACATCGTCTATACATCTATATCTACGCTTAATTCTGTCGTTGTGTGTGTGTGTGTGT
>JAHPZR010005878.1:0-41519 GCA_019787425.1 Platygyra sinensis | reverse complement strand
AGCGGATTAATGTTACGCACCCCACTCCCCGCAGTACAACAAGGCAAACTCACTCCACACCCTGGTCCCGTCCGGTTTTCTCTGACCACCAGCGCAAGACACTGGAAGGCCACTTTCAGCTTCAGCACTACTTGAACAAACGTGAACGTTATCACTTGTCCCTGTGTGTTGGACTTACAGAACATCAAATTAAGGTGTGGTTCCAAAACAGGCGAGTCAAGTGGAGACAAGAACAGAAGGCGAATAAACGAAACTCAAAGGTGTCCTCTGCGGATTCCGCTGCGCAGAAACATTAACTTTTGTTTCCATAAGGAAGAACAACAGACATGCGAAAGACGGAGAAAGAGGGATCAAGAAAACAATTATATTGTTTAATCAAACTGATAAGTACGCGAGAAAAAACTGCGCAAAAGGAAAATCTGCTTTCCTTGGTGATTGATATGATTTTCTTATGTACTTTGAACGTTTCTGTTTTACCGGTGGGATAATTAGTTCAGTATCGTTTAGAGAAGGACCATTATTTTTTTTAGGGAGGAGGAGGTTGGGCAATTTGCAAAACAAATTCCTGCTTAGCCAAAACTACTCCAAACCCGTGCAAGGGAGGCCGGGAAGCCATGGGAAGAAATTCTAGCAAGTGCTTTCTCCTAGGGCGCTTTCCATTCGGCCAAAAATTCCGAGATTTCCGGTCCGAAACTGAATGGAACGGTAAAAATTCCGGGAAAAGTTTTCGAAAATTTAGGAATACGTTTTGAGTGCACCCTCTTTTCCGGAAAATCGGAATAACCGGAAAATTCCGTTCCATTCGTCGCATGGAATACCCGGAATTTCAAACCGGAAAATTTTGTCGAATGGAAAGCGCCCCTAATGTGTTTGACTTTTAATGTGTTTTTCACGTAGTATCAGCCTTGCAGTTTATTGCCTTTATACACAAGCTATTGCTCCCTCTCCTGCCAAAAAATATCATGCACAACCTAAAGGTGAGAAAAAGAGATTCATCCTCCAGGAAATGTCCCTACACTCTATCCCCTGCCAGCTCTGAAAAAGATAATGGTCCATTCCTTAGCTAAGAGAGTCTTCCATTCATTCATTCGTGACAAGCATTTAACAAATGTCGGAGTGTTTTCGTACTATACAGTGATCGGAAACCCCTCCCGTTAGTGTGCGACCATTCAAATAAAAAGCATCGAGAAGCACTTGCATGATTGTGATACTGTTTATTACACTTTAAAATATATAGACCCTGCGCGCGGTCTGATTGGGGATGTTACTAATACCGGGAACGGGGAACGGGGAACGGGGAACGGGGAACGGGGAACGGGGAACGGGGAACGGGGAACAGGAGTCTGGGAACGAGTGTACAGCGGTAACCCGCTTGAAAATTCAAAATGGCGGACAAAACAAAAGAAAGGGCTCCAAGCGAAATAGTTTGAGTAAGCGTGAGTTTCTACCAGCTGTGCCCGCAGATGACCAGTACGTTCTTGTAAGAACAGAGACTGATTGGCACTGGGATAAACAAAGCTTGTAATGGCGCCTAAGTAGAAAATCGAATCGGATGTCAAGCGCGAGTGCTGAGCAAAAGTTTTCAACATAGCACGACTTCGATTCCATTGACCAGTTTTGCTGCAGAAAAATGCTCACCTGCCATTGAGGCTTGGCAAGTAGCTGGCCTAGATATTATTACACTAGCAGCTCCTAGAAAGTTTTCGTTTGATTCTCATCATGAGTGCAGAAATATTAATCGGTCGAGAAACGACAGTCCAACACCGCCTGTGTGCAGTCTGCACTCTGCATTTTGTACACACCGATTGGAGTAGCATTTGATAATAGGATATTCTTTTGGTCGTTTGCGGGGTAACAAGGATCAGTATATTGTGGATCATTTTTGTTTGAAACTTAAGTTCGGTAGTGGAACTTTACGAAAATTGAAGTCCTTCGGGCCAAGGCAAGTTGGGGATTTTTCGTTGATTTGCAGCATTCGCGGGAGTTAATTGTGTGATATCTATCCTTGTTTTTATCACGATAAGTGTATAAATTTGGGGCTCGGCTTGTTTCCTTTTTTCTTAATGTTTTCTTGTACATGTCATCCGTTTGTTTGGCCAATGTCCAAGATTTTTGGATGCTGCTTCGGATTATATTTCTCACTATTATGATCACTGCCTGTCTTGAGTTATCTCAACCAGAAATTTACAACTCTTCGATGTTATTGTATAGTTATCTATGGCTGATTATTTTTGATGTCCTACTTCTTCATATGTGTTTTCCTTTGCATGTTGGTGGAAGTGGGAGAGTGAGACTACACATAAGCTTAAATTAATAAAATTAATAATAAGTGTTTTATGTGCATTACCAACAACAAGATGACAAAGGGAAACTTTGTATTATCATACCTGTAAGGATATATTATACCAGAACCAGCAAATATGTTTGAAGCAAATGCTAAATTACCAAAAGGTATCTTAAGAGACTATGGGCTTGGAGTCTTCTTTGCTATATTTCCCAAAAACTAAATTTATCCACCAACACTGTAGTTCTCAAACAAAGAAAGCTACAGCATGCTGCTGTTAGTCTGCTTGCAGCCGGTTTCTTCTCTAAGGGTCACTTAGACGTCCAGGCTTAGACGAGTGTTTAGTCATCGCGAACGCAAAAGAGCGGTATGGCAGAATGGCCGAGTAGGGAAGAAGGTGAGAGGATTCTTCTTTAGGATAAGTAGTGTCTCCTCATAATCCCTGCTGAAATTTCTAGAGACAAACAGACTGCCAGCAGTCTATGCTGCTGTTTATGATATCAAATTTAGAATTGAAATAGACCAAAACAGAATACTTAGTGACCTATATAATGCAATTTCAGTCAAAACATCCCAGTATAAATGATTTGGTATACAGCTATATACCCTTCATGACTATTCTTAATTCAATTGGTTGTAATCATAATTTCTGAGGTGACCTGAGAAGGTAGTGTGGAGACTGTTTTTTGGCAAGATATTTAACATTCAATGTAAAAATGTTAAAATCATTACATGATCATTGTGTTGTTGACCACAAGACTTGAATTGAAGTAAATAATAAATTTTAGTTAAACTGACAGATACTTGAAATGACCTGCATAGCATAGTTCTGGGTAAAAAGATTCCTTTGCACAAGTTAATTTCACTGAGGTGTAATATGAGAACATGCAATAAAACCATGAGCTATTCATTCATTGATAATTCACCAAGATAGGTAATCTTCCAGTTTAACAAAATATAAATCACAATTAAATGTAATTTACAGGTGAACTTAATGTTGACCGCTGACTCCAGAATATGTTTTTTGTGCTGGTTTTAATTTTTTATAGAAATATATAATATTATTATTGTTGTTATTTTGTGCCTGCCACTACTTTGCAATTCAGTTTAAACATACTTTGGAATTCAATTATTATTTTCAAGTAGAAGTCAATCAGTTTTTTTTCACATCTTCCATCTACAATTTACTGGTAAGTTGCCACCACTGTAAATAGTATGATGTATATTATTGGTAACTAAACCAGGTCTTCTTTTCATTTAAATGTGAATGTGTGGTTCCCTGATTCCCTTTATTAGGGCTAACGCCTATGGGTTTCACATAGCACCTTAATTTACACTTCAGAGTTAATTCTCTGTTCCACCACTTCTTTTCATTTAGCCTGTTTTCTCTTTTACATGTATGTGACCTCACATTCACTGAGAACCCAGGAATAGACACCATACTCAGAGCAAATGTAAGCCATCCAACACTTAAGCACTGGGAGGAGAGAAATCTCTAACTCTCATCAGTTTAAGCATTGATATTGCAAGGGGCAATGTCTGCAGCAAATTTGTTAGTAGACCTTTTACTTTAAACACATTCAAGGTTGTTGAGAAAACCAAATTGTGTTCAGCACATTGTCTGCAAAATAGATACAAACACAGTACATTAATCTTTGACTTGTAACATGAACAAGAATATCCTGAAAGTGTGACCTGCCATAGGGGACCTACACAATTATTTTTAGCTGCAAACATTTATGGTACTCACCTCGGGGGATGTTCATGCAAACCATACCCAACTTTTATAAGATCAATTTGCCAATACGTATTTTTCATTCCATGTATATTGCAATTTATTTTTGTTATTTTAAAAGGGCAGTCGCCTATTAGCAAGCTGTTTATCACTGCTGTCAAATAATAAGAAAATGACTCGGACGAAACTCGATCAAGCTTTACACAATTATTCAAGAATCTCCAACTTTATGCGTTGCGTGGCATAAATGGCGGCTCCATAAGGGTCTCGAGTAGGTTAAAGATGAGTTATTGCTCAAGGTTTTGATAACTAAACAGTTCTTTCTGTTTGGTGTCTCCGTACAAAGCTCTTTAAATTTGGGCGAAACACTTTTTCGAATAACGCGTGGGTGAATAACCGCACAGACCTAAATCTTGTAGGCTGGTAGACCAGACACGAGAGAGCGGCGGAAATCGAGCCTAGAAATCTTGGCAAGATCGTTTATTCATCAATCATCTGGGTTTTATTGAATGGCTACGATTTATATTTTTGACGGGGTGACACTTCAAACCAGCAACTCGGACTCTACGCTAACAAGAACGTATAGTCATCTGGGTGCAAAGCCAGCAGAAACTCACCTTTTGACAACCGTGACACTTCCTCAGTTGTTCCCTCTTTGTTTCCTTCGTCCGCCATTTTGAATATTTTGGCGGGTTACCGCTGTACACTCGTTCCCAGACTCCCGTTCCCCGTTCCCCGTTCCCCGTTCCCCGTTCCCCGTTCCCGGTATTAGTAACATCCGTCTGATTGGTCAAAAACCCATGTTTTATCAGAGTATAAAACATAGAAAAAGCGTGTTTTATTGTTTTGCGCGCGTAAAATCTATACTTTAAAGCAGATGAAGAAGCCTAAGCCCGGCGTGTATTGCACTGTGATAAAACACTCCGGTCATTTGAAAACACTCGAAAAATGTAGGAAACACTCGCCTGCGGGTCGTGTTTTCTACATTTCCCTCGTGTTCTCAAATGACCATCGTGTTTTATCACAGTGTAATACACTGCTGAGGCTTCTTTATTTGTTAACTAGTAATAGTTATCACTAAAGCTGCCCCCGCTTTGATTGAAAACAATAATATTGAACGTTATTGTATGAATTAAAATTTTAATTTTTTTTGTAAACTGTATCACTCATACTGTTCAAGTAACTTAGGCATCTTACCATAAATGTGATCCAAAGAATCAACTAAGTTAACTAAACCAACACATTCTGTTTAACTCATTCTATCACATGGAATTCTTTACTTAATACTCTCATGAAGTGGATTCTGGAAAAAAATATCAAACCACTCATTTAGTTCATACAATAACGTTCAATATTTTTGTTTTCAATCAAAGCGGGGGCAGCTTTAGTGATAACTATTACTAGTTATAGTTTGATACTGAAACAAACCATTTTTCTTGATATACGAGCAAACGTATCTCGAAAGCAGAACAGAAGTCAAGATTTCTTCCGATACATCACCAGAAGTATCGCGTTACAGTCGCCATATATGCAAATTAGAGTAAAGCTTTTTGTCCTCAACGGAAACGCCACAAACATTTACATTTGCATCCCTGCAAGTTACATGGGCTCTACGCCACGTAAGATTACTCAGCGGTAAAAATAAGTGATCCTAATAAACGAGATGTCAAAGGTAGAACTGACGATCGGAAGAGTATTTACCCGGGTATTTAGCTATTTAGTTGCAACTGAACCACACTGGCCTCGAATTTCTAGTAGTGACAGTTGATCGATGAAATAAATAAATTTATGCAAGTTTCGTCAAAAACCTTGATCAGCAATGCTATTTTCCACAATTTAGAATCTGGATCGAATGAACTTCAAAGCGGTTTTTCAAATAATCAACCGAAATTGATCGAGAAAGCTGACACACAACCTTACCTTGCCAAATGTGGAATTCAGAACCGCGTGGTGTAGAACACGCTCCCAGAATCCTTCGCTTGTTTATTCGACCCCCAGCGAACTTTCGGCAATCCTTTGCGAGCCGTGTTCTCAAAAATCGAGATTTTTTCTCGTACAGCGAAATTTTCCTCTCTATACGCGGGGGCTCCTAGGGTGCCTCCTCGGGTTTTGGCCGTCTGGGCCAAAACCCTGCGGGGCCAATTATATAACTAGTAATAGTTCTCACTACAGCTGCCCCCGCTTTTTTTATTCTTAATGGAAGTTTGTACAGGGAATGATTGTTTATGCTTTAAAACGCTTTATTTTTCTTACAGGCTTGATTATTTTGATGCAAAATGAGGTTGACAAGCCTACACGACTCCTACGGTTCGTGGCATTAGTACATTTGCCGTTTTCTTTTCGGTCTCTCGACCTTTTTGTCGCTTCACTCTTGTTTATGAAGGGCACTTCGTATTGTGTTGTAACTCGGAGAAAATAGAGCCGTTAAATCGTGTTATGGCAAATTTTAATAGGTAATAGGTCTGCTTCATTTCCGCTGTTATCTGCGTGTCGCTTCGTTGAGTTTGACACCTCTGTAATTTGCCATGTATTAGTGCATTGTTTTGACTCTTTTCTATTGCAAGATATGTTTTAAGATCTCCAAGAATTTGCCTTTGAGGGACAAAATATGACGTTTACTGTGAACGTGTTGCTTACTTGCATTCTATATCGTGACGCCGGGCCCGGCTATGATTAGAACTGTTTGCAAGTACAGTAGATTAATATCGTTTTCACGGGTATCACATTTGCCCTCCTACGTTTTTCTTCTGAGACGGCTAGCTTTGCTTGTCTAGAGAAATTCTTTTGTTTCTTGCAGCTATCTGACCGAGCTTATGTTTCTGGAGCTCGATGTATAAGTTTCTTTCTCCTTTGATAGTTCTAGTACCACAAGATTTGAATTTAACTCTTTACGCGCAAGTCTGTTGACTGTGTTGCGTGTTGTATATGCCATTGTTCGGCTTAGTTCAGTTTACGTTTGATTTGTGTCTGACAAATCCACGTGTGACTGGGTCTTTCGGTCAAAGACATCGATGAAATAAATAAATTTATGCAAGTTTCGTCAAAAACCTCGATTCATGAGCAATGCTATTTTCCACAATTTAGAATCTGGATCGAATAAACTTCAAAGCGGTTTTTTAGAAAATCAACTTAAATTGATCGATAAAGCTGACACACAACCTTACCTTGCCAAATGTAGAATTCAGAACCTCGTGGTGTACAACACGCTCCCAGAATCCTTCGCTTGTTTATTCGACCCCCAGCGAACTTTCGGCAATCCTTTGCGAGCCGTGTTCTCAAAAAACAAGATTTTTTCTGGTACGGCGAAATTTTCCTCTCTATACGCGCGGGCTCCTAGGGTGCCTCCTCGGGTTTTGGCCGTCTGGGCCAAAACCCTGCGGGGGCAATAACTAAATCAATGCGCGCGCTCTGATTGGCTAATCAGCTATGGTTTATATATTGTGCCAGTAAACCCATAGAAAAATCGCCCCTCTTCTGAATATTATATAAAAGCAATAGACAACAAGTCTCTATGGTTTATAGGCTGATGAACCACTTCATCACTCGAAAAAAATTCTTCTCGTGTTCTACCAACATCCCGTGTTGTGGTCTGTTGCTTAATAGTAACATATATAGGTCCCTAAGCGCGCTCGGATTGGTCAAAACATAAAACACATAAAACATAAAAAAGCGTCTTTTACTTACAAATGTATGGATTGCCGGACACCGCACTTGTCCGGAAATCTATACATTTCTTTGCAAATTTTGAGGTTTTTGAATGGCTGTATCTTGTTCAATGTTGGCCCAATTAACACGAAACTTAAGGATTTTGTAAAGCTCGGTGTGCTCTTTCTGATTATATGGTCTTGTGTTGTTAATCCCATAATAGACGGACTCATACCCAGGCCCTTACGGTATGAAATCTGGCAATTTTCAGAGCGGAAAAAGGTACTGCATAGCTTTCTGACCGTCCCTGGCCGTACATGCGTGCTCAAATGCAGGCTGCAATTGTGGAAAGAACAGCAGACCGTAGTGTTAAAGGTACGCGAGGACGTCACTCTGTTGATTTATTACGACGGCGACGCCGAGGACAAGGTCGATTAAAAAATGAATTATATTTTTTCTACGAATATCGCGATACATAAAAGTCGTTTAGTTTGTTTCTTATTGTCAAAACTATATGGAGCGTAGCGTTAAATTTGAAATATAAATTCTAAAAATTAGCCGTCGTCGTTCGTTTTCTATTGACAACGCAGAATTTGGTCATTTCATTTCATTGTTGTTTTGCAGAGGACGGCAAAGAAATGCACCACGAATTATAACGCAAGTGCACAGCTATTGCTTTGCTCATTAACCTGGGCCGGGTTGTTCAAAGCCCCATTAAGCTAACCCAGGGTTAGCGCGAATTTTGATTTCAGTTTTGTAACTTTTTGGTTATGTAATCTGTTTATATTGTTTGCCCTTCTGTTTTGAGCAGTAGTAATCTCAAACTACACCAAACGTTAGAGGTGAAAAACATTTTTAAACAAGAAAAAAATAATACCTCAGTTAACGTTTAATCCTGGGTTGACGTCAACCGGCTTTCGAACAACCCGGCCCAGTTGTTTAGCGATGTTGCCGTTGCGTCGTGGGGCGCTTACCATTCGACCAAAAATTCCGGGGCGAACTTCCGGAAATTTCCCTGGGCAAATGGTACAGTCTTTTTCCAGTGTGGAAAACGATAATTGTTCGCTTGGAATTTTTCAATGACTTCTAGGTTTAAATCACAAATATAGAAGCAAACAGAACAATGATAAGCCGACATCGTGACTTTTTATAGACCATAACAGCAGAGATCTTGCACAAACTACAACGGCAGCGAAAACGTCGCAAAGCAAGGGCGGGGTTTGATGAGTCGTAAAATGGTTCTGCACGCGTTACAAATCTTTGTACATTTCCCAGCCAACCTATGCAAAGCATGTACACCACGGGGGCATTATTTTTATAAAACGCTTTCTTCACGAATTTAGCTGTAGTTAGTATTTATCGACATATAAGTAGGTTCTAAAGTGTTTCTTTTATCGAATGCGCTTCGCCGTCATCCTGGCGTGAGATGTCCAACTCACTGTAATTGCGGCCAAAAGAACTAGGTAGCGCTGAATTCCGAAAGAAAGGACAACTTCGTGAGGTATTCCCAAACTTTCGAAAATTTTTCCTGGAAATTTCCGCGCCTGTGGCCCGGTTTCTTAAGCCCAGCCTACACGTAGCCGGATATTTTTAAATCCCCAACTTTTTCTTTCCAGTTTCAAAAATTTCCCCATGCATGTGTAGTCGGATTCGTTGCGGATTTATTATTTTCCACTCTGGAGAGCGCATTCGAAAATAGTCTAACCTGCGATCAGGCGTCCCTTATATTTTTTGTCGCGGCGGAAGCCGTATTGCTGGTTTGCGTCGAAAATAAAAATCGTAACCATTCAATAAATTAAGTCAAGAATCAGGTATATGATAGATAATTGATAGACATAAAACATCGCCAAGATTCAGGTCTGTGCGGTTTTTCATTGCCGCGTTATTCAGCAAACAGTTTCACCTAAATTTATAGAGCTTTTTATGGAGACTCCATGTTGGTGCCCTTCCGAGGGGCACCAACCGGCCGGAAACCAACAGAAACATCTGTCATTGAGTTTTGTCACTGAAACGAAAAAATGTTATTCTAGAGTTCTGAGACATTGAAAGTAATACTTCTTCTAGTGCAAGAACTGTTCAGTTACCAAAAACGTAAGCGATAACTGCTCTTTTGCCCTACGCTTGATCCTTCTCGGACCGCCATTTAATCTTACTTTTGGGTCTATTTACACCAAACTTGGGGATTTTGTAAAGCTTGGTCTGCACTTTATGACTATGTGAATCAATAATTGCTAATCCCATAATTTACAGACTCTGACCGAGTCCTTCGCGGTTTGAAATCAGGTAATTGACATGAGAAGTTGCTGCTTACCGCCAAAAATTGGGAAAGCACATTATGGCCGCGTTCGTTTGGGATCAATCCGGAATAAGACTAATTGGAATAATGCGAGTAAGCGTTTGTTTGGGAGCTGTTCTCATTCCGGAATACCTGGATTTACATTCCATCTATTCTGCTCCTTAACAATTATTCCATCAGCGCGCGTTGGATATTTAACAATTATTCACCGAAGTGGAGGTAAATATCCACCACTTTCACCGACACTGAGGTGAATAATTGTTTTAGTATATACCACACAAGCTGAATAACTAACGGCCCAAAGAGCAACTTTATTTGTGACAATATGCCAACAAAAGCCATTTTGTTTTTCTTCAGCTGCTCGGAGGTGAATTGTCTTGGCTAATCACCTCCGAGCTAGCCAATCAGCGCGCGCGAAAAGTACTATTCACTTGTGTGGTATATACTAATGGCTCATATACCATGATGGCTAAGCCAATGAAAACTCTCGAATTGCATTATCCAATGATCCAGTTTTTAATAATCCGGAATATACTCTTATTCCGGATTGTCCCAAACGAACACGTCGTGTAGCTCGCAACTTTTTTTCTTTACACGCTCGACAAAATTCCCGCCATTTTTACAAACTTGTACCCTGGCGCGCGGCCAAAACTCGTGTGTGCTAAAGAAGCCATCCTTTCGCTAGTGACCGTGTCCTACAAGACACTGCGAGTTGAGACTCGCCCCAGACTTCTCCTTATTTCTTAAGTGGCTAAAAGACCATTTTCGGCGTATTAAAATTCAGTCTAAAACAACAGACCTCGGCTCGAGACTCCCGGGAATAAACCTTACAAACTCTGTAGTTATTCCCCAGAGCCTCACTGGGGTTCATTGTTTTAGGTTGAATTTTAATATATCGAAATTGGTCTACTCCGCCAATTTGCAGACAAACAACTCGTGATTACAAAACAATCGTTTAATGTCGGCGTATTTGATCATTAAAGACAGAGATTGTGGCCAACAACTTTCATACATGAGTATAATTATTCTGATAGAACCGAAACTGAAAAACAATTAGTACAAACCTGGCTAATTCTTTGCATATATTGGACATAAATTTTATCAAAACCTACTATTCAACTTTTTAAACGCGGCGTTTATGTACAGTATAAGGTAAGATATGCTTTTGAGGTATTTTTACAAAAACGTCGAGCAAAATATTGGATTTTCTTTTCTGTTTGAAAAATAATCGCTATTTAGGAAACAAATCTACAAATACATTTGTGATAAATTATGCTTGATATCGCCTGGGCGTGTTTTAAGTGTTGTTGGAGTGGATAATTTTTGCGTCTGGCTTCATATAACATTAAGGACGTACTTTACATTATTATGAGAGTCACCTCATGCATGGTACACGAAGACACAATAAACGATCCTTTTCATTTAAGACTTTTGTTTCGCGAAATACCATTTGCACAAAGCGATTAATAACCCATAGGATATATAGATAGGTTTCCTGAGACGGAAAAATTAACATTTATCTTAAATCATCGCATTCTTCGATAAAAGAAAGACTTCTCTTCCTGACGAAATTTTAATTTAGGAAATGGTTTTAATTGCAGCTAAAGACACGTGATGTGATCGATGTCCCTTAGCAACCGTCACTCAGAACTCTAAGCACCGTATGAACACAGACATCGCAGTAACTGTCACTCAAAGTTGTAAGCCATTGGTGTCAAACCCTCGTAGGCGCAGTAACTGTCACTCTTCCGACTTTCATCGTCTGCACGGGTCGCTTTTCTTCGAGTACCTTTTCTCTAACTTCGTGTTTCTTTCGGCTGCGTGTCGGCAGCGTGTTGGAGCGATCTGAGGGTTTCTCCTGACCGTAATGATTGACAAGCTGTCGGTATCTCTGCTCAGATGGAAAGTCGATGAGGGCTTCTCTGTTGTACGTGTGTTTGAAGGCCGATCCATCACCGTCTGATAGACTATAATCTCCGCGCCTGGTTTTTACCGATCCTAGAAGACAAATTAATTATATAACAGATAAGTTTTACATCACAAAACTTTACTGGGCCACCATAAAGCTGCACCGGGGTTTTGCGAAGAAATGAAAACAACTGACCGATGCCGAGCGAAATTCCGAAAAGGGTGTAACCGGTAAGGCCGATTTACACGGTACGACTTTGTCGCACGCGACAAGTTTACGACAGGCCTACGACATGAATTGCTTCGTGTAAATCAAACCTACAACTCGCTCACGACTGTTGTGTACGTCAAAAAAAATGTCGTAGGATTTTAAAACATGTTTTAAAACGCTGCGACAATCGTAACTGAAATCTATAGAACATACGTGTCTTGTGTCAAATTTCTACTGAGTAGGGGACGAAGGAGAAGTATTCTTGCGTCAAAATGGCGGACGAAGTTGTTGTTGACTGGTTCACATGAAGTCGTTTCTCGAAAAGTACGGAACGGATTTAAGCGAAAAACATCTCGTTAGAAAGTTTTTTCAAAGCGCAGGACAGCTAAAATATTTGTTTACGTTTGTTAGAACTTTTTCGCTCCGTAAATCCCGGTGCAAACTTTGGAATATTTAATTTTAAAAGTGAAAATGTCGTACGCGTGTAAATGGTCCCAAGTCATATCGTAGGCCTGTCGTAAGCTTGTCGCATGCGTCAAAGTCGTGCCGTGTAAATCGGCCCTTCAAGCGCGGGAAAATGTGTAACCATGATACCAAGCGGGAAAATGTGTAGCCGCAGTAACAAGCGCGGGAAAAAATGCAACAGGTGGCAACCGCGGAAAACCTGTTTTGAGCGCGAGAAATTATGTAAGCCGAGCAAAACGCGAGAAAGCAAGTGTCAACCATACTATCACAGGATATTCTTGCTTTGCTGAACTCCAGATTGGTTCCAAATAAAGAGCATGTTTGCTGTAATTAATGAAAGCGCTGTACAAGTTTAAAGCCTGTCAAGATAGCTCGAAAAAATTAAACGTGGAAAGATGAACGAGGACTTACTTAAACACAGAACTGATTCCCTTGTAGAAAGGCTTTTTCGCAGCAAGTTTCTGTTGTACTGCACTGAAGTCCGCGTTACTTTTCATTGTGATGGGTACTTCCTCTTCAGACGGACTAAACCTGGCGTGACCATTCTGGAAGTCACCTGCAATGTCACGCAAAAAAATGGCACAAAGCCGTCACTACATGCACGGAAAACTTCATTTCAGCTAAGTGAATTCATCCAGTGTAGTTTCGTTTTATGCAAAACAACAATTTTAGTAATTATTGCCTCTACTTGGCCCGAGAAGCGAACAGTTTGAGCTTTGAGGAACAGATAATGTCCAAGGACAAATATCTGGGCAAGTTTTCGCACCAAATGGAAGCTATTTTGTTTATTATCATTCAAATATTTTTCGCAACGCGCCCAGTTTTGAAAATTGGGGGATATCACTCAGATCAGCCACGTGGCACATATAGACCAATCGCGCGCGGACGAGAATCAGTATTTGTTTAATAAGTTATTTTATGAATATCAAAAAATGACGTTACCTGGATAAGATCGATTGGCATTTTCCACGGCACTTGTGAAACTCAAGTTGTCGTTGCTTTTTGATCTGAAAAAAAAAATCAGGCATGTGAGTTAAAAAAAGTTGACCTTTGTAGACTGCGAGAGGAGTCCACTTTCGAATGAGTTTCTGAATTCTGTTAACTGCCGTACTTTATACTTATACCAACACTGTTTGGTTTCGCAAATTATGATTTTAAATTTCGACAGCACTTACTTTTTGTCTTTGACGTTTTTAATTCCTACGAGCTTCAGCTGCCCAGTTGAACGGCTCTTTTGCATCCGGCCGTAAGGAGACGTTCGTATTTCTTCTCTGGAATCTAACAAATGGAATAGAAGATTCAGAAGTCAGTTATGTGTAATCAGAAAACCCTAAAGACAACGAGATTTACAATTTCAACTTTGGAACCCATGTCTATGCTTGTCATCGTTGCCTGTCTTAAGTCTAAATGAGTTGAATGTTTTTGTTAGGTTTCCTCGTCCTAAGAATATAATTTTTTTTCAAATTTTTCAAATTGTTTCTATGTACAAAAGCTTTCTTTCTTACCATCTTCGAAATGTTGTCGCAGCTGCTCTTCCGAGTCGGCCCTTCTAAGAGGATGCTGTTGTATAGTTGGGTTAGTTTCTTCCTGTTCGACTTCGCCGTCATCTGAGTTATCTGCTACGATGGCAACGAAAGTCGCGCGATTAGTAAAGAAAAACAGAAAGTCAAACAACACTCCAGCGATCAAACAACGTCTCGTCATTCTTATCGGTTATTGTGCGCTTTCATAGAATTTTAAGCTGTTCGATAGACTGACATGCCCACTTTCGCGTTCCCTTGTACCGTTTTATAAAGCGCTGATTGAAGTCAACGAGAGGCCTTCTGGTTTGATCTAGCCTTACGCTCAAATTATCCACACGATCGGTCACAAATACACTAAAGCCCTCTTACTTTCATTTCTCTCCTGATCTCGTTTTATGAAGTACTCCGACTGCCTAGCATCCAGGGCCGCTCTGCCTCTTTTCTCTGACATGACAAGCGTCCGAATCCGTCTCTTTGGAATGGATTGCCGTCTTCGGAGGAAAACGGACTAGGAGGAGCGATGATCTGATTTTCAGCACTGTCTTCTGTCCATGTTTTACTCGGTGTCGTAGGTTCCGAGCTGACGGATGCGTGTGGAGACCTCCCGAGGCGGGCCACTGCTTGGTCATACGAAGGAGGGAATTCCGTTGTGGGCGACTGGTTCGAAAACTGAGCGGGTGGGGGTGGGGTACTGGGCAAGCTAGCGCTGCCTCTTCCTTCCTGGGATCTTTGCTCCTGGGCTTTCTGAGAGTCTGGCATTTTGAGCCTTAATTGGAGCCCCGCTGGCAAACGGTAATTATCTGCTGCAGAGTCCCATCTTGGTGGGGGTAGAGGCGGTGGCAGCTTGGAAGGCGCCTGTGAAGGGCTACCAGGTCCCGGGGGCCTCTCGTCGGTGGTACCTACAGGAGGCGTTGGTATGGCAACAGTACTGGTGGGTCTTCCTGTAGGAACATTTTCTGCAGCTAATGTAGAAGCCTCTGACGACGATGCCATTGCTAGAGAACTCGGAGCAAGAGGTTGCGCTCGGTTATTTCCCATAGCTAGGGGACTGGGGCGATGAACAGGGCGTTGCCTGAAAGGACTGTAGAACTGGGTTCCAGGACTCTGGCTCTTGTTGACGGCCACACAGTAAGAGTCATTACGATGCACGGCATTTCTTGCACGAATTGGACTCAGATTTTTATTGGTGATTGATTCGTTAAACTGATCTTCTTCGCTACTTGGATGTCCTGAGAAACAAACAAAAGACAAACGAGATAAATTTCTGGAACGAACAAAGTCTGTACACGAGCCAAGTGGCTCACCAGGCAGGCCCAAATCTCCGGTTTTAGTAGCATCGACCGACTACGAATAGTTCTACTCCCCCCCCCCCCCCTGGATGGGATGCTGGTCCATCGCAGGGGTTATCCCCCGGAATTAAATTTGCTGGTATTGATGGAGAGGGGCACTGTGAGAGTAAATTACACAATGCAATGTCCCCGGCCAGGACTCGAACCAGGACCGCTCGATCCGGAGTCGAGCTCGCGCTAACCACGAGGCCACCGCGCTCCACACGAGCGAACAAAATATGTTTCATTAAAGTAGCAGCACATCCAAGAATGCGAATTTAGCCTAAATAGCACAAGTTTGTAAAAGCGATTAGCATTAAGTTAACAAGAACTTACGGTCTTTATTGGGAACACCGCCATCCGTTTCTGAGGTACCGCGCTGTGGCCCCTCCACAGACACCGCTTCTATGGGCCTCTCTTGATCAGGCGCATTCAGCTCCTCAAGGGACCTGCTCTGTTGTAACTCCCCGGGAGGTGGGATGGGCTCGTCTTGTTCACGCGCTATGGTAACATCAATGAAGGCTTGATTGGGTCTCGTGGATTGCATGGCAAGTCTCAAAGTCTCCATTGCGGCTTGATTCGTTAAACCCACCAAGGATTTATTGTTCACACGGAGGAGCTGGTCATCTGGGCATAGACGGTTATCCTTGGCTGCAGCTCCCCCCGGAATAATAGACTTGACAAAGATGCCTTTGTCTTGAGGACTGTCACGACCTTGTTCAGACGTAGCACGTGACTTGCCTTTTACACTCACGCCCAGGCCTGCCGCGCCAGACAGGTCCAGAGGAATTTTGAAGGTAAGTACTTGAAGGCCCTCTTCCCTAAAATGGCGCAAGCTGTCTTCATTGACCTTTAAAGGAACAATAGACGGCAATACATGACAAAACTACTCGGCTCTAAGTTTTTTTATTTCCGACAACTGAAGAAGTATATCATTAAAATCAATGAGGGCGGGAAAATTGCGACACATAACTCGGAAAGCGACCCGTAACCAGTGCCAAGAGTGGAAAAACATGCAGCAGGCAACCGCGAGAAAAAATCGTGAGTGGTTTAAATTTTTTTCACACGATTGGTCAGAAAGCAACAACTCAGCTCCGATTGGCTTAAAAAACCTTGCACGAGTTTTGTGAATCAATTACCAAGCTCATAAAAAAACACATAGAACATAGTCTAGAATAAAACTAGATACGCAAACACTATTTTGCGTTTTTTCACACGCTTAAAATAAATCAAAAAGTAAAAGAAAGCAATGCTCGTTGAAAATTAGCTTTGTTCCTTGATACTTACTTCTATAGCATGTGTCCGGGAGGGTTGAACCATTTCCTCTCTTTGAACTAGAAGCGTCACCAGACCCCTAGTGCTTCGAAGAGTGTTAACGGCTTCCGCTTGGCTTTTGCCGGCCATTTTCTGTCCGTTCACCTGAAAAAATGCAACCAAACTGAACAATTAGGGAAAGTGGTAAATTACATGTTGACTAGTCTATTTGCTAACGAGGTCGAGGAGTTGAACCCACCTCAAAATAGTGGACAGAACGGGATTTGAACCAGCACCCTCGGGATTTCAAGTCCACAGCCCTGGCCACTTGGCCTATTCTCCTTCAGAGCCGTCATTAGGGGCGTCACGCAATGCTATTGCCCCAAGCGTTGCGTGACGACCCAAATAACGGCTTCCAAGACGGCCCTTGGCCCACGCTACTTAGGGGTTTTCAATGTAAAATATTTAGACAATTTCACTCCATATGGTCTCTGCGCCGTTTAAAAGCTTAAAAACTTTTCAAAGCCAAAACTGTTTCTTTAGGTTATTTCAATACAAACCTCCACAATTTGATCACCAGCTTTCAACTGCCCGCTTTCAATAGCAGCTCCTTTCGGCAAGACACTCTTCACAAATATGGGAGTATTCCCTCCTGCAGGATTGTCACGTGTTGTGATGCTAAATCCGAGACCGTCATTTCCTGGAAAAGTGAGCCTGGTATTAGTGCTGGTAGTCACTAGTCTTCTAGATGACGGGGGTAAATAGTGGTATGCAAGTTCGCTGATCCCCCAATATAAGAATATTTTTGTTCAAATCCGAAACCACAACCACATCCAGAAACAGAAGTGTAAAAGATCAGAGGTAAATTGCTAAATGTGAATGCCATTGCTAATTTCACGAAAATAGTAAAGAAGGCTACATGTTTGACTACCATAACAAAGTACAATTCCAATTAAAGTCTCACACCCGAGTTAAATGAGCTTCGTTCGAACTGAAAAAAGAAAAAAAATTGGCTGAACTAAAGAAGATCTATGATCCAAATTTCGTTTATGAACCAAGATCAGAACATAAGACAGGCAAATCTGGCATCCGCGCCAAAATTCACTGCTGATCCACGATCCACTGTGTTTTCAAAATCTGCCAATCCACTCGATTTAACACAAAAATCCGCAATCCGTACGCTTTTTAAGCCCAAATCCGTCAATCCGAAAACCTACTGACCTCTCTCCTAGAGGCAAACTCTGTGTCAGGCAGAGGTCCACACAGCCAGAGTTTAACGGTTCCTACAGCATGAAGCAACTAGGATATATTTCTACCCCCACCCCTCCCCCTTAGGGTGGGATGGAAGGAAACTGTTTTTCATTGTTGATTCTCCTAAAAATTGAGAGTATCCAACTGCAAAAACTGAAATGATCAAAGTTATAGCTTCATCCTACTTTGTACGACCAGGTCATAACATTAACTCTGTTTGTTGTTAATGGTTACCTTTCATTAGTTCAATAAGAACCCTCTTGTTAACTTTCTTGAAGCTGCTATCAGGAATCGAAGGTGAACCGACGAGTGATTGAGGTGTTGAAGGCAATATTTCTCTCTGTGATTGTTCCTGGGGCTCTGATTGGCTATTTTCTTGTGCAGGCCTAGCTTGTATGACTTCCTCTTCATGTTCTGCATCACTCTTCTGTCCAGGAACAAATGAATGCGACCGTGACACGCCAAGGTTGACCACAGGTGCCTTGATAGCAGCAGCAAACAGCTCCTCTGCTCTGAAAGGCGACAAAAAAATGCGGCTTTGAGTGTGTATCTTCTTACCTTAAGTAGAAGAGACGTTTTCGCATGCGTGATGTTTATAACGATGACAGAGACTTTGGTTACCTTTCATTAGGCATGTCCAGAAGACTCCATCCATTAACCTCGACAATCCTATCGGCAATCTGCAGAAATAACGAAGAACGAATGAATTAACGAAAGAACGAACGAGTAAACGAATGAAAGAACAAATGAACGAACAAACGAAGGAATAAACGAACTGAACGAACCAACGAAAAAACGAACAAACAAACTTTAACTTTAAGCATTTTTTGGACAGATCAGTCCAAGGGAGAAAGGCGCAAACAGGCTATACAGCCCTTATTAAAGCACGAACCCATGAAATACAGAACACTGAACCAAGGCCAGACCACAACACCGGGTACTCCATGCCCTACTCTTTACGAGAAGTATGTGGGTTCTTTAACGTCCCCTGCAAGCCATGTAACACTGAAGGTGTAGGTGATGGGGCCTACGGTTTATAGCCCTTGTCCGAGAAGACTTGAACATCTAACCATTTACAGGTGTCATTACAAAGGCAGCACTTTCTCCTCAGCTATTAAAAACCCTGAGTGTTGGTCCGGCCGAGGTTTGAACCTGCGACTTTCCGCACGGCAGTCCGGTACTCTACAACTGAGCTAACCGGTCAGCGGTTAAACGAAAAATAGAATGAACGAATGAACAAGTGAACAATGAAACAAATGAATGGGAGAACAATTTTCCAAGGGTGAAAGTGATATAATTTGTAGCCACAAATTAATTAATTTAGACCAACATTACACAAAACAAACGCCCAAACTAAAACTAAAAGCAACTTACTTCAAGTCTACCATCTCTTGCAGCACAGCCGGAGGGTGAAATATTACGAACAATGAGACCAAGTTCCCTATTAGAACAAAAAAATAATAATTGACATATTGAAGACAACTTAAAGATATGGTTAAGTTATTTTAATACATGTAAGTGATTTCGATTAGGATTTTTGAGTGAGTTTAGAAGTGGATGGGACCTTGGCTTACTGGAGCAGGTCCCCCTTTCTGCACCCCACTTTTGAGAAAGGTCCATCTTGACTTCAGTCCCCCCATATTTAAGCCTTTTAGAGACTCTTAATCCACCACCACTGCAACCACTTCTTGTACAACATACCAATCTCGTTTCCAGAGTCTTCATTCCCCTTGAACAGTGGTCAGAAAACGAGAGCTCTGGGAGCAACCATTTTGACATAACAATGGAAATAACTGAATTCTGCCCATCCAGTTTCACTGCGCAGTCAGTGCATCTATGGCGCATGCCTGAAATGGTTGCTCCCAGAGCTCTCATTTTCCGACCGCTGGTCAAGGGAAACAAAGACTCTGGGAACAAGATTGACAGCATACAGAAACCACCTGGACACTTGTATTAAAGTTGAAGGCTTACCACTCACTTTAAAAATAAAAGGAAACATGGCATGCAATAAACAAAAAACAAAAAAATAACAAAAATATTAACTTGGCACCTGCTATCTGCTGTTCGGTATCCTGCTACTGTGAATCCTAATGGCTCCAGAGGATCCTCACGCCTCAACTCGATCATAAGCATATCAGGTTCCCTGTGAAGAATAATTAAAGACAATCATCTATCAGAATGCTTGGACCTTAAAGTACAGTGCAGGTGTTATTTTGGAGTGGAACACCTAGATTAACCAGGTTTTCAATGCTGCCATCTTAGATTGGAATTGGATGCTTGACTGGTAGAGGTTTGCAGGGCTGTCATTAAATTCTAATTCACCTGTACCCTTGATATCACACCCCTAGCAAACTTGCTTCTTTATGGGTGTATTGTATCAAGTACAGGCCAGTTCACCCATAACATCAAGGATCCATCAAACATACTCAGCCGTAACAGGTGTTACGGGTTATGGCCCTTATTGACAGCCCTGGTTTAGCACAGAAGTGGGCTGGGGGGTGGGGCCCATTTTCCACTTCACATCTACTTCCTCCTTGCCCCAATCCTCCACAGTTACCAAATCCAAGATGGCAGCTTATAAACACACCTGCACTGAAGGCTACCTGGAACTTGAAGTCCTTCTCAACTTTCTGTCTTAAAGCTTCTATGTTGCAGCTTGTCGTGTAGGTATGTCTGTTCTATCATGGAGTTGTGAGTGCAAAAAGCTATTACTTAAAGCACCAGCAGGTACATGATTGTATTTTTATGTTCCAAGTGTTTGCCTTCAAACTCATACACAGTTTGTGTTTATAGCTTATGAATAATAATAATAATAATAATTTTATAATAATAATAATAATAATAATAATAATAATAATAATAGCATTAATAAATATATATAGAGAGTGCTTAAACTATAAGTGGATATTCAAAAGCGCTTAACAATAAAATGTACATCGAATATAAACTAGGAGTTCACATATTAAAAGCCCCTTTGAAAAGAAAAGTCTCCAGCCTTTTTTACCTCAAGTAGTGCACAAAGCCTCCAAAACATGAAGCTTTGAATGCATAACAAACTTTTTAAAAGAGCAATGCATAGTTAAAAATCCCAACACTGCTAAAAGTAGAATGCCCTGATATTTACAATATGGCCATGCATAGGATTGACTTGCAATTGCCAACAAAAATCCAGCTGTAACAACATCTAATGTTTTGTCTGAAGTGAATACAAAGAATGTCCACTTACCCACTACTCTCTGAGCTTTCTGAGCGCTGATCATCATTATATTTAGCAGCAAAGTCTGGTTCGTTAGAACTTGGTTCTGATGGTGATGTTACCGTACTCACTGGCTCCTCTCGAGGACTATTATTCTGGAAAAAATGATGACACCTCTCATACATCAGAGGAAAAGCATGAATGGTGTAAAACCTAGTAAATATATAAGGATACTGAAGAAGTATCTTACCACAAACATTCTCTCCTCCTGCAGCTCTGCCCATCTGTCCAGCATAGGGCTGTCTACAAACATAGATTTCCGTGTACTGTTCCGACCCAATGAAAATGTTTCTTCTTCCACGTCACTATTACTGTGTTCATTATCGGCATGGTCAGAGCTTGTCGACGAAAAACGTCTTCTGTCCGTGTTAGCCTGACCATTATACATTGTCTGTTTAACAGGCGTCCTTATGGCAACAAATGTTGCCTCTCCTGTCCTGTAAATTGTGGGTTTCACTATTACATTCTCAATTGTTTCAGACTTTGATGAATCTGAACTTATTCGATATCGATCATCATGGGAAGATATTCCAGAATCTTCTGAAGGTATTGATTCAACATGAGAGCTCTTACTACTGTTCACACTGATATGTCTTACAGGTTTAGGTGGAACTGGTGGCGGAGGGCTCTTTGTTACCCTGGATACAGTCTTGATTTCACCATTGGTGTTTTCACTCTTATTATTATTGATTGAAGTATATGGTTTCCGTGGAGGTTCCTCTATATAATTTGGTGTCTCATCTTCATGCTGCGAAAGATCAGGACTTGCTGTTCCTACCGATGATGCACTAGTTCCATATCCACCATTTTGAGCTGGATGATGAAGAGTATGTGAGGAACCTTCTTGAAATACTGCAAGTAGCTAGACAAAGTACGAATGGACATAAGAATTTATAGTCATTATATAACACATATGCATGTATGTTACTATTAAGCTGGAAATTTAATTTTAAAAAATTCATGTTTCAAGTTTTGTAAATTTATTTTTGGTTTCATTGAAAGTAGAAAATAAAATAAGACTAGAAAACTTCATTTTCCAATTACCTCTCATGTCTCTAGGTATGACGTTATGCAAATAAGGGAACAAACATTCCCTGATTATGGATCCTGGGGAGCAATACATGTACATGTCATTGCCAGGGAAACTACCTAGGATAAGCTCTCACTGCAGCAAAACTACTGGCCTCAGTGTATAGACTTTTTTAAAGAAGCCGCATCACAGTTGGTGGGTCTTGAAAAGCTTAGCCTAAATTCATAAAGTTTTTCATTTGTATTCCATGTTTATCTTCTCCATTCTTCACCATCCCTGTTCCTTTTTAATGGTTTATTATTACATGTATCTCTTTGGTGGTTTTCTGCCTTACTAAACTATTTCCATGTTTTCTTTAATTAACAGGTAATTCTGTGTATGGTCAAAATAACTCAAAATATCGGCTAGGACTGAGACTGTACATGTGACTTCAAATAGTACTGAAAATGAAATGCAAACATGGAATTTTGAATAAGTAACAAAAAAGGCCCATTCTTGAAAACCACTTATGGGCGTTTTAATTAAACCATTCTTATATACCAAAAGTTGTGTACACTACAATTTAAACATTATGCATAATGTGACATAAAGCAATGTTTTTGATCCAGCATATTTGTTAAGATCATGCAAAGTGATCTGATAATGTTTTGCATCTCAATCAAACTCAATTATCAAAAACAAACAGTTCTGGGATAACTTGTAAACATCTACATGACAATTTGACTGCACTGTCAAGAAATAAAATGCAAAATATTTCCAGAATGAAGAACAAGATGGTTAAGTGTGACAGCTTTCTAGAAGCTGGGTTAGAAGGTCACTTAGTTTCTTCCAGAGTGAAGATATCTTGGAAGACAAAAAGAATTTGTCCTAAATTTGATTGATCCTAGCATATAGTGTCATGTGTTATAAGGCTGCCCTGCATGGCTGAACATTTTAAACTTTTCTCTGTCGTATGTCTTCTGCAATACCAAGCAGCCTTGCAGAAATGGAAATATCCAGTAACATTATCACGTCAGACGACCCACTTATTATAATAAGTTCCGTAAACCTAGATGTCACAGACCTTGAGAATTAAAAGATTAAAAGACAAACTAAGGTTTGTAATATGAAGTGTTGAGAGATTATTGTTAATAATATTATGATCAAAATCCACAACTCCTACAGAAACTGAAAAGCTGAGTGATGATCATTCAGGACGTTCAAAGCAACCTTTGCTTTGCATGTAAGAATTAAAACGTTATTAAAGTAAATTGCATGAGCCAGAGCATTCCAACTAGGAAATTTTATCTGATCACTATTTAAGAAAAATATTAGTCTTCCGCAGTACATGTAAGTAATGTTTTTATAATCAGGCTATTAGACCTGCCAGGTGCTCTGTCCAAGAGGCTAGGTCAAGATAAATGCCTGAGGTGTTCTACCCCTTCAGAGACGAGAAGCATATCTTTGCCAGAGCTTAACTTGAGCTGCATTCATACTATTAAGACTGAATGAGTGAAAGGGAGTTTGTTCTTCCCTCAGAAAAGAGGAAAGCCTACATGAATCACAATCATCACAACCACTCATGCCGACTGTCCAAGAGCCCTGATTATCATTTCCATGAATTTCAAGAGAAATAGCTACACTGGAAGCTATGTCTGACACTAATTACTTCACAAACTCTAGAACATTCTGTTAGAAATGACCTTCACATAATCAGGAAACCTAAATCAGTTTAAATGGTATCTGGCATGAATTAAATAGCTTGCCAAGGAAGGCTTACGTATTTATCCACCACCTTGGGGAGGTAATAAGCCACATAATCTTAGCATTGAATAACTTTCCAATCCTATGCATATGAATACTAGATCAACCATTAACAAGGAATGTGTGCAATGAGACTGAATGATAATCTACAAAAAATATAACAATTACATGTATATTATCAAACCTCTTATTCTCTTAAGTATAGAGAATTTTGGAATGTCAGGAGAACTAAGTTACTGACCTTTGGACTAAAATAAGGATTTACAACAATAATAAAAGTATCCACGCAATATGAAGGACCTCCGTTAACATTGTTGTCTCAAGGAGGTGACATATATAATATATAATCCATAATTCTCTCTAAACACATACACAATAAAAACAAAAATTCACTCATATTATTATTAATAGGCATGTAATATTGACATGTAACTTATCAGGCTGTTCAGGCAGCTAGTATTAACAGAAAGACACCGGCCTCCTGAGAATGAAACCCACTTACTTTGAATTCTATAATGCCCTGATTTGACATGTGTATGAGAGCCGGCCAGTTCTTTTATTTATTGATTACCAGTAGGTACCTCTGGTTGGTTGCAACTTAGTTTAATTTCTATTCATATGTCTGAATTATCCATCCAAGCCTCTACACACACTCTCCCCGAAGGACTATATTTAATTTGAAACGAGTCTGCAAAGTTAGACTACGACCTTTGGCTAGAAAATCGTTTTGAAAGCTTACAGTCTCATAGAAATTTTTAATTAGTTTAGTTAACTTCCAATGTTCTAAACTTAACATACCACAAGCAAAAATGGAAAATATTTGTAAGATTCGACACCAGACCTGTTTAAATCACCTGCCAATTAGTTGAAGCCTTGTTATCATTGATCAAGACTCCGATAAGAGAAGTTTCATTGAACAAAATGTTCATTTGTTGATTGTTTAGTCTGGTAAAATAATGAAACACGAGCAAACCCTTCAAAGCACAGACACAATTACAATCTTGCACCCTAAATAAATGCTTGAGTAATTTCGATAGAAGAAAACCATCCAACTGTAAATCATTCCTTAGAATGAATCCAAAAAATGAAGAGTTTGTAAGATAAAGGTTGAGCTTTGAATGATAACATGTCCATCATTCTGCACAAACAAGCTAATTCATGTATGTGCTGAGAACCATGCATACACAAAAAGTGCACATATTTTACAATCTTTGACTCGTGCTAAATTAAACAAATGTACCATGGATAAGAGTAGAAATACAGAGAAAACTGATCATTTGCTCCTGGATTCCTTTTATAGATCATTGACATTTCCCACAAAACAGCATGTCAGCAGAAAATACAACGTTATCATGAAAAGCAGAGGATTGCAAATTGTATAATTTCGCAATTCCTGTATGAATACAAATTGACAGGAAAGAAGTGCTCAACAACGCAGGAAACATCGTTTAAACCACAGTTAAAGCTTCTCTTATAACAAGGACAACTTTATGGTCATAGAAAACATTGCTGGCAATGATTCCTCAATAGATTGTCAGGAAAAGCTATATCTTCACACAGTCTCAACAGGAGGTTTTCATATTTGAAATTCACTAAACAAACATCAGACTGATCTTCTTAAAACACTGATTTGAAACTCCTAAATTACACCAAACGAGATATAAATTGGAGAGACAAAAGGCATCTTATGACAAAGAAACAGGAAAGCGTTCTTGTCTTGTAATAGAAAGTCATTTTGCCGACCAATTTAAAATTAGCCAAGCGTGTCACGCTATCAATTAATAAATGTTCATTTCAGTGTTGTAAATTTCAATAAAAACAGGATACATTGGGAATTTTGAAAAGGAGTTTGGAATTTAATCTGCTAGTAATTACTAAGAAAAACACCAAGGTAGACACGTAACATGGGAAGATAGCAATTGTGATACCTTGTCCTTATCGTCCACTACATCGCATAACATGTCGTCCGGATCGAGTATGCCATGGTCTTCACTGGTCTGCAGAAAATGCACTTGAATAAACTCATCGGGCGGCTGCAAAGTAATCGGCGCATAAAACCAAGAGTTGATTAAATGGATCTTTCCGTATAATTACAAGTGTCAGTCAAAATTTCATCGCTCCTTCTCTTGCTATTGATACTTTACACATTCTCCACAGCATCTGATCATTTCAAAGTTGTGCAGTTTGTGGTTTGATATTCAACCTCCCAATCATGCAAATATACAACGCAATTTATGATAGCTGGGGCGAAACTTGAGAAGAAGCAAAGCTGGAGATCACAATATGTTAACGAGCACACTGCACACCTTTGCAAGAAATAAATTCTAGCGGAACGAAGAGGTTGTGGTTTTGCCTCAAGCTTATATTCATTAAATCAATGTAGCATGCTAAAAACAAACGCAACATACTTCAATTTATCGACATCTTGGCGACGAAACTTTCCAGCTGATACAGGAATATTTTTCGTTGTAGCTTATGTCCTGTATCATGTTTATTTAAAGTTGGTATCGAAGGGTGAAAAAATCTAATATTTAGAAACCGACTAGAGCAATTATTCTCAATTGCTGGCTCGATACAAACTTCGAAACCTTGGATACATTTGAATTTGAATCGAACATCTCATCGACCATATACTACGCCGGAAATCGAACACACGTAAACGTTTTCCCTGAATGCCATAAAACACGAATTAAGTAGCTCAAAAACAGCACCATAAACGGAGAAAAAAGTTTGAATATTACTCAATCTTCACGGAAAGACTAAACGTTAGCGGCGGTAGTAAATGACAATTTAATAAACCGTCAGGAAGGTACTCGAGGCAAATTTTGTCGCGAAATCATCTTGATTCGGTCGCTTTCAAAGCTTCACATACAAGAGACCACTAAAGCCTAAGTTTCTCATACACCAATACCTAACAGTCAATTAAGATGGAAACTTAACAGACTTTACACTTGCCTTGTTTGTAGCCTTGCGATATCTTGAAACCGCTCGTTGGATAAGCTCAGTTACGGTGAGTTCGCCATTTCCACAAGGGACAATAACACGAACCGAGTCAAAACACACTGTCACCTTCATGCCGTTAGCGCCAAATTCAGTCCAAATCTTTCGGCGGACACCACAATATTACAACACAACGAAAGAATCATTCCTCACAACGAAACTTCGACTTCAAATCGTTCTGTATTTTGAAGCTATGAATAAATTTGCGAGTTGAGTTTGTGGTTACGGCCTCCCACGTGACATGCACTTGCCAATCACGAAGCGTGATTAAAATGGAGGTCACGTGCGACTTACCAGGGAGGTGTGGGTGTAATAATGGAATGATGTCATCCTGGAAAATAGTTTACGATCGAGTGAGTCGCTAAGTGATTTTAGGCCAATATGACAAGGTTGTGTAAGACTACAATGCCTAGCAAAAGAAAGCGTTTTCGAGATTTTTCTTTTTCAACTGCCGAAAACGTTCTTCGATAATAAAATACAAATTTTTGTAGAATCTTATTTTGGCTTCCATCTTTGATTCACATGGGAATGTTTCGCTCAGATCTGTCTTTTTTGTTTGAATAACTTTCCCTAAATCCTTTCACTATTTGATTTATTTGTAGGCGTAAACTTAGTATGACATACATCATGATATCATCATTTACGCATACAAGTCACACACACGATCACAAAAGTCGATTCCAAAGTCACTCAAGGATATGGATTTTCCTTTGTAACCCATTTCCGCTCCGTTTCATGATTCGCAATAACGGTATTCCAATCATCCGCTGTATTTCAAGGGCGAGAGTTGAAATATTTATAACAGAAGAGCGTTTTGTGAGCGTTAGCAATTTTCGTGCCTCACGTAACAGAACCCCAAGATCAGAGTGGACATTTGCATGAGAACAAATTGGAATGATCGTCAGAGACTATCGTATTTCGGGCCATTCGTGTTCTTGACAAAAATAACTTTTTCTCAAAATAGAAAACAAATATTATTTAAGTATTACTGAAATACAAAAATTCGCTTGCGAAATATTCATCATGGAATGTTTTCGAATGGTTTCCTGTGAAACATGGCTATACTTTTTTGGAATCTTATCGAGATTGCCTAAAGACGAGTTGTTATAATTCAAATAAAAATCACACATGGTGGAAAGTCCTGCTCCGGATCCTGTTAATAGCAACGATCTACAGATCACTGAGACGGATGTTTAAAATTTAAATCGCGTTGTTATTCTGGACCATTCTGGGATTCAAACAAATCTTGAAAGGGACACAGTAGAGTATGTTAGTGCACGGTTTTTCTGGAACAGATAAATGCCGATGAAGCACAATTTTTTTTTTTTTGCAGCAACTATAAACAATGTTTAAGGCTGAAAATGATTTGTTAGGCAGTTATCTCAGGTACAACCATTTTAGAACAACGGAAGTTGTAGGGCACGGCTCCAGCCTCAGTAATTAAGTATCAATTATCACCGATCTGTTGTCCCTATTAAAGAGGAAAAAACTGCGGAAAGCGATCGAGTAAACACTTTATTTTACATCTACCTTGCGAGGTCAAAAGGGAAAAAAAACGATCATAAAAGGGTATCTCGCAAAATGGTGGACATTGTTGATTTATGGCCACGACAACAGTGTTAATCAATCATGGCATAAAAAGAATGTGTGTGGGTAAGGGCCTGACTTAGAAATTCAAACTTGTTTCCGAAAAATTACTTAACAAATAAAGAAGCCTAAGCCGTGTATTACACTATGATAAAACACCATGGTCATTTGAGAACACGAGGGAAATGCAAATGTAGAAAACACGAGCCGCAGGCGAGTGTTTTCTACATTTCTCGAGTGTTCTCAAATGACCGGAGTGTTTTATCACAGTGTAATACACGGCTTAGGCTTCTTCATTTGCTTTAAAATATAGATTTTAAGCGCGCAAAACAATAAAACACGCTTTTTTCTATGTTTTATACTCTGATAAAACATAGGTTTTTGACCAATCAGAGCGCGCGCAGGGTCTTAGCTATATTTTAAATGAAAATAAATTGTGATATTTGCAATCCGTTTCACCTTGTATAATTTTGACTCTATAGACTCAGAACCTCTACTCGCCACAGCTAAAACTATCAAAACCATTATAACATAAGTTTCATTCGATCACGTTGTAATGTTCCGAAAATAGTATCTGGAATCGCATGACCTTCTTTATCATTTCAAAACAAAATTTTCTTCATTTTGTTACTCTTTGAAAGGTAACATTGTCTGTTTTTACGAATAAACTACTGCTCTTGATTAAAATACTAAACAAAAAACAAAAAAAGACGAAGCATCAGGGAATTAGAACTGAAGAAAGGAAGCATTTGCCAAAATTAATCTTCATGATCTATAAATATCTTAGAAACGCCCAAGGAACTTGTTCTGGTCACAAAGAACAAAGTGTGTGAATGACAACTGACATAAGTTTATGCAAGTCATAAGACTTCCGTCGATTTGTTGTTTTCGATTCGTTTTTTAGGGAAACTATATAACTTGAAATGGATCTTATACCTTTGACTGTAAAAAATTGCGACATTTCTTAAAAGCATTCTAAAGGCCCGTTTACACAGGTGACTTTTGTCGCCGCAACTCAATGCAATTTTTGTCGCAGCAAAATCGCATCAAGTTTCAAACATGTTCGAAGCCCCTGCGATATCGCGGCAACAAATCGCACTGAAAATCGCACCTGGTTTACACGTGCGATTTTGAAGTTGCAACTTAAGCGCGACAAAAATCGCATCGAGTTGCTGCGACAAAAATCGCCTGTGTAAACGGGCCTTAAGGCCCGATAACTTTTCGACGAAACGTCATTATCAAGTCAAAAGCGTATAAAAACTAGGTTCTATAAATACCAGGACGCACAAAAAGTGATAAAAATAATTCAAAAAAAACTTTGAAGTTAAACAAAAAGTTTTGCACGTATGGAGTCCGTTTGAATATTCAAATTAGGTTTGAATTTCTTGATGTAAACGGAAAAAACAGAAACACACAACGATTCAGTCGCGTAATTCCAATCTGTAACTTCTTTCAACTGATGCTTGAAATCTCTGTCTACGATATGCCCAATCAGGATTTCTAAAAGCAATTAATACTGTTGCAGAATTCTCCACAGCGTTAAGGACCGTAAAAACAAACTTTGGTCAGTGTGCCGCGAACTAGGCAAAGGTATAATTTGAACTAACACAAATGTTTGATGACTAGTGAATAAGGGAAAACCAAAATTTTGAAGTTACTAAATGATTAGAATATGAAGTCCAACCTCGTTCCCAGGGCCTTTGAGGTTTGTAACTGAAAAGTCTGTGTTAAGTCTACCACCGCTTTATCTTGGATGCCCTTCTCTGATTATCTACGCTACTCACTCATCTATTCAGTGTTGGCGGTATTGAGACAGTGAGAAGCAAACCAGTCAACGCTTGCGGCCGCTTCTTTGCGGATTTAGATCAACTGTCGGAGTTTCGAATGGCCTCTTGATTTATGCCGAAAAAATTAGATTATTCGCTTTCGATTTCTATTCGGAATAGTTGACCAGGGCTGCGCCCTCGTCAACCATCACGCGATGCATGAGAGCTCATAATCTAATTGCTTAATAATAAAGAACTGTGCTAATTGTGAGAGTAACAGTGAGATTAGACGTCAAGACGTCTACACCCAGACTAAACTGAAAAAGAACGCTCTATAGCTAGTTGATTGTCAGATCTATCGTGAACTGATCGCTCGTTTCATCCTCCTTTCTTTCGTGTTAAGCTTGCTCGCAGTCATGGCTGCTGTGGCACGATCTGGAGTTTCCTTGTCCCCAGAGCCCGCGCGTCTTCGGTCACAGCATTTAACAAAATTATCTCAGTACAAGTCCTTCAAACAGTACGAGTATTTTTGTAACCTCTAATTTATTTTATTGTTATATGTAGCCAAGAGAAAATGAGAAAATGGTCTCTCTATGTAACTAAAGTACAAATGTAGTAAGTAGATCTTCCCTTTCCTGTTTTTATTTTTTTCTCGTTCTGTGTGTGCAAAAGTGAAAGCCTTTCGTAATATAGCACTGTGTTGTAACAAGAGACTAGTTTCTTGGTTGTAAGTAGTACAAGTAGTGTAAGTAATGTAGTGTATTGCACATCTTTGTAAGTAATTTTTCAAATAGTAATAATATAAAAAATTCAAAAAAATGCCCTTCAAACAGTGAGCCTAACATTTCCCCCAAACTATGGGAACAAGGTAATACTATACTTTCGCCAATCTTCTGCCTACTTATAGCTTCATTTATTTTCACGTTATTATACTGTATAGTGCGGTCTATAATGTAGACAATAGGCTCTTAGTGCTAGTGTCTCATTGATTAATTATCGTAGACAACAGTGCTCATCTGTGCACTACTGACAGATCACTCATTTTTGTACGACTTTCTAACCATATAAGGCCTAAGGAGAAGAAGGTGTCTGGATCATGGAACCCATAGCGCATGCAAGAACTGTAATGACATGGACACCAGAGTGTCGAAGGAAAAGGGGGCGTCCACGAACAACGCGGAGGGGAATTGAGAACGATACTGCACTGAAAGAGATAAAGCGTGATGGAGGAACGTAGAGACCTCATGTGCCACTATGGATCTATGGTTATAGTTGGATTTAGTTCAGTGTTTCCAGCAATGCACCAAGGGAGAAGCCCGGTTTTTTCAAAAGGGGGGAGGGGGGGGGGGGGGGTGTCACACTGTGTCAAAGTAAGGGTACACACAAGATTCTCGTGTCGTTTTCGCCACCTGTTGTAGGTTTTAAAAAAGGCTTAAAAGGGGGATCACGGGCACCAGGGCCCCCCTTAGCTACGCTGCTGCCTTCTTTTCCTCACTCTCTCAAATTCCACCTGTCTTTGCGATGTATAAAGAATGATTGTCTGTCACGTTTTTGACCCCCGACCTTGACATTATTGCCGCATATTTTGTCGGTATTTTAGTTATTACGTATACTTCTAAACTGTTTCAGTCAAGTAGCTACTGAGTAAAAGCATCAGTTGAAACTAGTTAAAGTATCTCAGTGTGGTTTTACGGATTGTGTTAAGTTCATAGAACCACACAAAAGAGACGGAATGGTTAAAATGTGAAAATAACAAGAGAGTGTATGGCGCCTTCTCCATCAAGACAGACGGAAACTAAGGTCAATTGAGCAGTTTGGATTTCCGTTTACAGACATTGCAGTTCCTTTTCTGCCTAAGTATAAAGGAAACATAATTGTTAACCCACAATTAAGAATACAACGTGATTTGGATTTCCTGCTTTTTATCGGCCAGTGCCATGATTGTAAACATTTCCTTAGGTCGTGACAATCGACACACGTACACCATGAATTCATTTTCTTCAGTCGACTTAAGATATTATTAGACGACAATATACGTAATTACTGCCACGAGCTGAAAGATTTTACCGATCAGAAACAATAAAAAGGTTTTTGAAAGATATCTCGTGGGCGCACGACGGAATAATATTCGCGTGTACGTTAAGGCAACTTGTCAATTTTTTTTGGTCGCAGGAATGCTAGAAAGTTCAAGATCTTACCTCCATTACTGAGCACTGTTTTCTTTCCAGAGTTTCCATATTTCTTAGTATTACCCGCGGACTGATTTTTCCCGTTTGAGACTTTGAGAAGCTAGTTGAATTGCCCTACGTGTTGACAGGTACTGTTATGATCCTTTTTTCAGTTCAAATGCCTCAGGTAGATCGCTTGTGCCACTTCAATGCTCCTCTGTAAGTCGTGGAATGTATGATGTATTTAAATTGCATGCGAAGCGCATTAGCGGAAGAAATATCGAGTTCCGTCACATCTGTTTGCTCAAGTCGGAATACTTTTTTGTCTACTGGACTATTTCCCGATAATTTCCACTGGCTCAGCGATTTTTATCAAAAGAATTCCAATGCGGGCTGAGAAGGTGCGATAACTGACATCCGGCTTTTGTAAGAAACTGGAACTGAGTTACATTGTTATTCCTCTGAGACTATTTTTTTTTAATGGCGCCGTCTAAGGGTGTAGTTTACAAGCAATACGAATTACGTATATTGGGCATTATATTTTAAATGCATGGAATATCTGTTGACATTCTGTAACGTAGATGATTTTAATATCGAAATGAACGCTATCAAGGGGCACTTGAGGAATGTTTTTTTTTTCATCTTACGATATTACAAAGACTGCAAACTTGTCAGTTAAACCGTTACCGTTGGTTGCTAAATAAGTTAGTTTCATTATTTAAGGCTTAGGAGTTTATTAACGCATTGCCGAAAACTTTTCCAAAGTTTCAATGTAAATAGAGGAGTTGACGCTCTGAGGGGCATTATGGGTAATCAGGGCAAGATTGAAAAGAAACAAAGCAGCAAAATGTACGTTTTTCTTCATATTTGCGTTTTAAGCTTTATTTTCGAGAAGTATTAAACGTTTGTGTAAATAGAGAAACCCGTTTTTTACATTTACTAGCATTATTAAGTTGATTATCCCACTTAATATCAGAGAGAAGCGGAGTTGTCATTTTTGTGGCTTGAGCGGCATTTTACCCTAAAAAAATCCCTACGTATATGACCGCAACAATCACTCGATCGGCTTGAGCCCGACGGCTGATGAGGCCTGATGATGAGCTGTCCATGGCTACCTCTGCCCGGGTGATATGGCTGTGCGTATGCCTACGGCGTAAGGTACTGGCCAGACAATGGCTTGGTCAGTTCGAGTGTGTCACTTGCTTTTATTGCTGTCTCTCTCTATTTTCGCACGCAGAAAAAAACCTGAGAGAGAGCGAAGCGAGCGCGAGCGTGAGCTCGAGAAGATTGAGGGTGAGGTTTGCGAGCGAACTGAGCAAGAAGAATAGAGAGACTAGACATCTTTGGAAAAGAGTGGACTTATTAGGCTCCTCCCCCTCCATTTTTCTCGCTCCTCACCCTTTGCCCATTCAAGTCTTCAGTTTTGCACTGGTATCCAGTTCTCTCGCGATCTGATCCGCGTGTTCAACGATCGAATGAAATACTAAGTAAAGGTGTTTCTCCATCTCCATCTCCATTTAATTTTTCCCCTCCAAATGTGAAATCAGAACGGAAATATAAAGATAAACATTTGTTTTACAGCCTTGCTTCTTTAAAGCAATGATACAAGGCTGATACTGCGACATGATAGAGTCCAAACTAAAAGCCAAGAATTGCAACCATGAACAGCGTTTCGACCTTGTTGGGTCTCGTCAGCAAGGCGTAGCAAGTATAAAGTAATGAAGTAATCAGCTCTGATCGACTGATCTGACTGATCTGCCCACTAACTGCAAATGGTGATGATCTCAGATGGAACTCAATCCAAAGTTTTGCAGATTGGCCAATGTCACGTTCAAAGCGCGTGACAAAGGACAACATGAAAAAGGGAAACTGCGGGCAGACAAAAAGAGTCTCGCAGAAAAATCATGGCCAAACCATGTTAAAATGAGTAGCATATCGGATATGCAAAGACCTACGGCCCCAAAAATACTGGCAGCATGTTGGTTTGCGGTCATTTGCATCATTATGTTTTTGCTTCTTTGCCACCCCTTATAGAGCGTGAACTTCTCTATTGCTTAATTTTCTCTAGAAAACAGGAAGTTATAAAATGGTTGAAATTCGATTACCTTTTTAGAAACTTTTGCAAATAACGTCATATTTTTCCACGCGCGTGATAAGAATCAGGAAGCAAGAGGTAAGAAAAATTCATTTAGGACTAGTTGCCCGGCCTCCTTGTTTTCATTCACGTCCAAAGTCCAAACAAGCTATTCTTAACACATTTCGTCTTAGTTGTACGCCTTCTCCAAATGCGCACGTTCTACGTGAGCTGTAGCATTGTTCACGACACGGGAAAAACCGCTATTTCTCCAACTGTGGCACGTTCGGTATGGAACGCGGTGTGACGCAGACGGTTGGTAGACTGGTGACTAGTAGCTCAACGCGCCCGTCTTTACTCTAGACAGCGGTCATCAGAAGAAGGAGAAAAGCAAAATGGCGGATGGATTGATTACAGATTGTCGTGTGTTGTTGTCGCGTTTTGAAAAACTGAAGACTGTAAGATTCGAGAAGTTCTGTGAAGTGTGGCGGGAGATGAACTTTTCTTTAATACACTGGTATGCTTGTATCTTCTTGATGACCATTTTGGTCTTGTTATGTGTGAAGTCTTGCAAGCTGTTGCAGCTGTAGTAATTTTTGCGATTGTTTTGGTTGTGTTTTAGCGGTGGAAGGGACAGCAACCGACGAATACAGGTTTGAGCTACAGCCATCCTGTGAAATTTTGTGCGTTTATCTATTAATTCAATTATTCATTGTGGGGGGGAGGGGGAAATCCTTTATTAAGCTAAATAATATTCTGACAACTCGATAAATTATTTCTGTATTTTTGATCACATTTATTTGCTGACCATTATGTTTTGCAGGTCGTTGACTATCTGTTTCGTATTATCAGCACGTACCTTGATTCAACTCCAAGCAGCTTTCAGTATCGTATTGGAGCTTTGTATGCGCTCTATGCCATTTATCACACACAGATGTGTCAGCCAAAAGTTAAGGTACATCTTGTTCGTCTTCTGTGAATATGGATGATTGAGAGAGGACCCACACTCAGAACTGAGTCAATAGTCTCGGGTCCTAATGAAATTGTTATGGCGTTTTACAGTAAAAAGTCAAGTTCTTTGCCAATTTCCCTAGCGATGAGAATCTTGAGTAATGATTATAATTTATACTAAACAGTAAGAGGTCTGTTCACTAAGTATGTGGGCTTTTGCCCTCCTGATTTCTGTCTGCAGATCCGTATGACACTAGCTATGATGAAAGATCTCAAAGAATTACATAAGCAAATTATTGAACAACAGGTGATTCAGAACTTAATGTGTTGTTAATGTTTTCTCAAAACATATCCACCCAACTTCATAAGTGAAGAACCCTTGTCCTCCAAACTGTGGCTATTCCATGCCACAAACAAATGTTACTCTCCCATAGGCAGATGCCCACAAACAAATGCCGTACAATTGCTCTCCTCACTACATGCATACCCGTCAATAGACCTCTTTCCTAGGTGCACCATCATCATCATCATCATCATCATCGTCATTGTCATCGTCATCACCATCATCATCATTCCTTATCATGCCATGAGATGCATAAGGACATCATGCATACTTGTCTTAGGGTGTTAACATACAAGAATACATAGTATTGTACATACTGTAATTAAGGACGTTCACACAAAAATTTTCCAGTCAATAGAATTTTTTTATATTTTCACTGCAGGCAGATAATGAGTTACTTGCGCGAGAAATGCAAAAAAAATTGGGGGTCACCGTCTTCGTTTCAGAGATAAAGCATGTGGTAAACTATACTGATTTCGAAAAATTGTCTCATATAATTGAGCACGGTCTACCGGGGTTTAAAGTTAAAAATATCGAAGGTGAGTCAACAGAGGCAGATGATCTTAGCCATATTTTGTAGAAGTGGGTCTGTTGGGTAAATAATTCCAAATGTTACTAACGTTTTCACAAAATTTAACCCTTTAAGAGGCAATTGAAAATGCCGCACACCTGCACGAAGAGCGAATAAGAACGGAATTCGATGGTGCATTAAATTCAAACTTCTAGTCGATAGATTCTCTTCATTTTTTCCCTAAACGTAGAAAATCACTAGAGAAAATGATCCATCAAAAGAAAAATCGGGGTCACTGAATGTCCAAGATCATTAAATCCAGGCAAAGCTCTAACAATGGCCATCTGCCCTATCATTTGTTTATTTTATGACTTAGCACGCACGCTCGTGCATGACATGGCATGTGAATTTGCATGCGCAGTAAGGATGCACAGAAACAATTAGCAATAATGTAGAATTTTAATTAGTTAACATTAAAAATTATTAATAATATTTTTTTTTTCACAGCATCATGATGCCGACTATATCCTCAGACTACTAAACAATGAAAAGGCTTTCTTATTTGTGGCCATGCCAATACCGGTAATGTAGCTTCGTTTAAAATATACATACAGCCAATGGCATTTTTGAGGTTTTGGTATCTCTATAACATCTTAAAATGCATTCAAACTAAAAACAAAAGTCTGATGCTTTTTTGCCATAATATCATTCCAACTTTAAATTTCTGGCTTCAGCCATGCCCAATGAAGTTGGCAACATAATGAAAGATTGGTGACAAATGACATCACTTTAGGAACATCTCGAAGCTTCATGTTTTTATTGACAACTGTATTTCTTCACCAGCTTCGGTTTGTTTAATTTTTGTTGTACCTCTACTGAAACAACAGTGACCTGAACTGGCAGAATTTGACGCTTCCTGACATGACGTCACAACCTATTCAAAAACCCAGACTCTTTTTTGCACTGACTCACAGTCAAATTCATCGGGTGTAGTTGAAGCAGGAACTTTAAAGCTAGATCTAAAATGTCGGTATCCAATTTTTTTTCTTGGAATACCATTTTACACACTACAACTGTGGCTCTTTTTGGTCTTGACAGAATGTCAAAGCAGCTATAAGTTCAGTTTATGTTGAAAAATGTTTACTAATTTCATGACTTTTTCTGCCTTTTACACCATATAAAGATACCAGATACATATATGCCTTTTGCACACAATAATGATACCAAAACTAGACATTAACAAGTGTTTAAAATGAAATACTTAATAAATACATGTACTAAATCATTTTAATTTAGACTTACAGTATTTTCTAGAAGCAAGTATACTAAGCAGCAAATAAAGTTCAAAATGTAGAGTAATCTGTTTTCAAACATAGTAAATGAGGAACATAGTAAAATTGCTGAAAAAATAATGCTGATTTGTATTTAGTGAGTTTAAAAAAATAGGAGATGACGTCAATTTTATTAAAAATGTCAGCAGTGTTTGACACTAAATTGAATAGGTCTGTGTCTTCTGTTGACTCATTTTAGCTTTTATATGGATCAAAAGAGGCCATCACAAGCCAAGAAGAAGGCCACAATTCTGCTTTAATTGATGACATCAATGATAATGTGGAGGAGAGATATAGAGCTCTTGAGGTAAAGAAATTCATTACCTCAATGAAAGTTGTGACTCTTTCCCTGTGTACAGTTATTAATTTATTATCATGTCAGGAATAACTAACATTTTTTAAAAAAAAAAAAATTCTTTAAATTGGCAGTACTTGGAAGAGGCTCATAACAACTATAAAGACATGAAGAACAAGTTACTGGAGGCAGGGACTCTGTCATCAGACAGGTCATTCAATGCCATCTCTGATAATTTGGTGTCTGACGTTTCTTGGTAGGGTACTAACTCCTCAGATTTATTCTTTTTGCTAAAAATTGAGACTTGGTTGCTTTGAATTGAGAAATACAAGTTTTTGCCCTAATTTACAGGGTGTCGTTGTTTTGTGCACTTGGGCAACATACTTCTATTCTGATTGTGCCGGTTTAGCTACTTTTTTTTTAAATGTGGCAAGACAGTCTTAGGTAAATTCAAACATTGTGATTGATTCTTTCTTGTTTGGGATTTTGCCATATGGGCCATGTCCATGGAAATGCTCATAAACCAAGGCATACTACTGTAACCTCAAGCAAATATTCTCCAGAATGGCTCTCACACTTGGTTACTAAGAGGTTAATGTTTTCTTTTGCACACAGTGAATTGCAAAAATTTGATGCCTGGAAACGAACAAGATGTCAGAAGGTAAGCATGTGATAAAATTTGCTTTTAATTAGGTTCTTCTTAATACTGAACAATCCTTTAAATTTAAATATTAAGAAAATCACCTACCTACAAGATATCAATACCATGTATTACCAATTGGAAAAAAATATTCTTGTCTGAAATATTGGCTACCCTCCAGTTGGCCTTTTTAAGGTCAGTGTAGACTAATTACTCTGAAGGAAATAAAAAAAAGCATTACATTGTTAAGAAATTCCAGTTGATAGATCAGTTGTGTTTTTTACAAGCATTGCAAAGGTGTTATTAATTTCCTCACCACCAACAATAATAAAATATTATATCTGATTCAATGAGTGGTCAGAGTAAGGGACTTAAATTCACCTGGAACTTGAATTGATATCAAGTGCTCTAACAATGCCCCTTTGCTATAACTTATTTATAATACCATTACTGGTTGGATTTTCTTTGAAGCATGTATTAGAAAAGAAAATTGGAACGTCACTGGGAGAACCTAACAGTACCCCATCAGGAAGTAGCCAAACAACGACTAATGAAGAGCCCAATCCAAGCACCTCTGTGGCAGATAATGAGGTAAATACTGCTCATTATTTTATGTTCTGTTGTGTATTCATTCCAGTGCATGATAGACTTAGGATATTAATAGTAAATAAAAGTATTGATTGTTTTGAGTGAACGTCATATCAGTCATGGGGATTTTAAAGGAGCTTTCAAGTCACCTCAGTAATGTAAACGTTGCCTTCAGACTGAAGGAAAGTTGAACTGCAAATTATACCATCCAATAATTAAACTGAGGAGGAGAAGTTTCAAATATTATTGCTGAATATTAGTAAGTTTATTTGCATGTAAATGTAAATGTAATGTAAATCTTATTTATAGTGGACATGCACCTAGCTTAGCACTAAGCATTAGCTAGTTTACAGGAATGCCACTGAAAAAAAGGAAACAAATATTATAAAATAACGTAACATAGTTAAAATCCCAACTGGCAGGAGGCAGACCAGTTTGCTATTTGCAAAGCATGACGGAGGATTTGAACTCGGGACTACCGAGAAACAAATCCCGCTAGTTACAGGGTGGAGGCATTGAACCCGGGACCTCCAGATTACAACACCAGCGCCGTAAACCACTCGGCCACGCTGCCTCCCTGGTCCAATGGAAAAATTTGTTCAAAATTGGACTTGATTGAAAGGTAATTGTATAATGTCTTCCAGCAGGAAAATACATCAAAGAGTTCAAGAATAACTGATATCAAGAAAAGGTCATTTTCTACAGTATCAAAGGTTTGTGATATTTTTGTTAATGTGAAACTTTAAATGTTATTTACCACAGACTTTAATTGCTTCTGATATAATGCAATAAAGAAAATAATGCTCTTCCAATCAACCAAATGATGTACAATCAGAGAATGATATCCCAGTCACAAATCTCTGTACAACTCTGATTGTTTGTTTCTTAGTTACTGAATAGTTTTCTCTGTTTGTGTTTGAGTAAGAACTGTCAACAATGCACATAGATCTGGAGTGCTTTCTCATTGATGCAGATTTCAGCTCAAATCTGTGAGAATCAGATGTTATTTCAGTGATGGATCTAACATCCCATGCAACAACAAGGACATAACATATCTTAGATCCAATTTTTGGATCTAACAATCTCTTCATAATACCTCCTGTTTTCCTTGAGATTGTCAAGAATGCAAGCTAAATAAAATTTGTGGGGGATTGAGTGACTACAAACAGAAGGCCATGGGGTTGGGTAAAGGGGAAATTGTCTTTTTTCCACCCCATCCACAATAATTATTGCTCTCACTGGCACACATACGTGCTCAAGAAATATGGGTTGCATCTAAGTTAGGGAAACCCCAGTTTTGAACATTGTTATTTTCTCTGTCTCCCACCCACCCAGCCACTCTTCTTTTGTATACACCTGTGTCTGCCACTGTTCTTTCTTGTGGGATAGAGAGAGAGCTTGAGAGTGGACTGCTGTGCACACTCACAAAGAGTCTGCACTCCAAAAACAGTTTTACATGTAAGTGGAATAAAGATAAGTAGACTTGATTACAAGTATTTTCTTAAGTAATGGAGTTTTGTTTCTTTGCTTAGGTTTCAAGAAGCATGAGACATCTTCAACCAATCATTGAATCTGCAGACGAGGAAAGTAAAAGAAAGAGAAAACGTTCAAAGAAATGACACTAAAAAGATGTTGCACTTCTGGCAGTACTATGGCAAAATATTAACATAAATGTGAGAAATATTATTATAATAATAATTGTACAGCCAATAAATGGAAATCTTTGTGATACAATGTATTTTATTTCTTCCTCTTGTCCTACAAATTCACAAAAATATCATATAAAGTATGCTTAGTAAATTACTTCTAAAACTTTCATACATCTTCCAAGCACCAGGAGAATGTCTTATAAACATATGAATACTACCCAGTAATCGCAGTGAAGAACAATTTTAATGTCATTGAAATAATGTTGTAGTTAGGATCAATGTACATGTAGTCACCAGCTCTTTACAAATTACAGAAAATTATCATTGATATCATAGCTAGTGATGATATGAATGTTTTGTGGCCACTGGTAAGCAATGTCTCAATGTTTTCTTCCACCTCAATCAGTCTTCTTCCTATTTTCTTTTTATTATTTTCACCATTTTAAAAATAAGGAATATTTTAGCTGAATTCATAAATATTGAAAATTGTCTGCAGACACAGTCAATGTGAACTTGATTTTGGCTGTGGTTGCTACTGATGATCCCAACGACAACATAAAAATTTCAGAACAAGCCTTTTTTTACAAAATTTACCTTGTACAAAATCTCAACAAGTTGTTGGTACTAACATTGTTTCTAAATTGTGTAGTTTGGCAATTCCATTTGGTGGGGGGCATTGTAATTTCC
>JAHPZR010005876.1:10000-49497 GCA_019787425.1 Platygyra sinensis | reverse complement strand
GTGAATCAAACTCTTGAAATTGGAGAAACAGTCGCTTGAAGGAATGACTGCATCGTACACTAATATGGCTTACATTTCTGACATTTTCCTCAGCCCTCTGTTCATTTAAGCTTATTTTCTACAATAACGACAGAGTCCGATAATATTTAAAAGCCATTCACGTGTTCAAGTTCAGCCTTGAAGACGCGCAACTCATCAAACGTGGAAAGGAAAACGAAACCAACAAACCTGCTATTGAATAAGAGCATCTCAAGCAGCTTAAAACCAAGGGTGTTTGTGCGCTTTCTTCTCCACTCCTCTTGTGAAATGTCTGGTGCCATATCGTTCTTTTCTTTTGCCGAAGGCGCCCTGAAGGACAAAGATTTCAGCCACCAAAAGCTTCAACCATTTTCGATTTGTTTTCGATTCTTCGGAAAACTGATCCAATGCAAGCTCAACTAACTTTCCAGAAATGCTTTTGCCGACTGCAAGTTTCGTTTACTGTCAGCTTACCATGTAATATTTAGGTGAACCGACAGTTTGAAGTTGTTTGTTTTCCCGAGATCGAGAAAATGTTAACTAAAAACTCGCCGCGATCCAAGAAGAATTTTGATGTGTCGCTTCGTCAGATTTTTGAATGAACATTTTCGCGCGGTTTATGGCGCTTTTGAATTCATGTAAGCCGGACAAGATTCAATATATTCTATCTCAAAAGTCTCAATGTTATAAAAGAAATAGTGAGAGTGCAGCCGTGCAATTATCGAGTTATATATGCACTTGGGAGGTTTGCTAAGCACTCAAGAAGCTAGAGTCGCACTCGGCGATAGTCTCGTGCGACTCTTACGCTTCTTTCGTCCTTAGCAACCTCCCGCGTGCATATATAACTCGATAACCGCACGCTGCACGCTCACCATTTTTTAAGTATAACAACAACAGCTAGACCACAACACCTGGAATTTAACATCGAAGATGCAGGAGAGGGGGCCTATGATTTATTGTACAATTAGTGCTCGGTTGATCTCTTTTGGACTCCTACGTGTATGAGCGATGTTGAAGACCTTTATGACCATTTATGGCCAAAGACGCATACTGAACACTAAGAATAATTTCTGGAATGTCACATATGGGTCACATATTCTTTCTTTTTTTTTCTGCAAAATGATCCACAATTAGCCTTCACTTGTGCGTACATGTAAGTTCTGAACTGAAAACAAATTCTATATTAATAATGCCTTTGAGGAAACCAGATTTAATTTTTAAAGAAACAAAAGGCCAACTAAAGCAGGTCATACAGATCACAAGTTGTGGTTTGCTTCTATTCTTGTAGAATGTTTCTGATGTAATCTGCATGTAATTCTAGGGTCACAACACAGTAAACGTTAGTTAAATAATTGTAAGTGTTTAGACTCTGCTCAAAGTTTCGTGGTCTGCTATGAGGTCCTTTGTACAATTATATCTTCTAGCTTACAAGTCCAGTCTAAAAACTGCTCTAATTTGCCTCCCATGTCGAGTGGTCAGCGTATGAGGCACAGCATGTCCTCCCGTGGCTGACCTCACCAAATGAAACAATTTGAGCTTGAAGCAAGTTATTACTACGAGCTCTCTCTTTCACGCCGAGAAAACTCTCAATGTGGCGTTTGAAATTATTCAAGCTGTTTAACTCATCACGAAAAGAAATTCTGGAACGAAAACTTTCGATAACTTGCGAGTTTCAATAGAAACTAAGAGCACTTATGGCTGCCATGTTTGATCATGTTTGAGAGGTCTGTCAGTTCTTGCAAAGTGGAGAGAGAAGCCTGGAACTGGTAACTAAAACCGCAGACAGAACGCAGGCTCTGAGCATGTCACGAAATGAGATGAGAGAGAGCAAGGCTACTCATGCCATCTCCAACAGGACACGCAACACACAGCAAAATAGTGGGTACAAAAAGTCTCCAGAAGTGTTAGACGAGGTCAAAGTAAACTAAAATTTACATTTTTACCCAAAAAATTTTGTTATTCATCCAGAAAGTCTGCACTCTTTAGTCATTAAGTACCGCATACGCTAAAAGGTCGATCTTCATTTATACGTTAGTCAGTTAATATTTTGTTGTTTATACCGCTACAACAGCCAAAAGGCATCTTTATACGCTAAACAGTTAACCCCATTGACACCCTCAGAATGATGGACTGACGGACCGACCCACAGTAAAAAGATATGATGGGTTTAACTATAACAACAAATATCACTAAATATAGTTCCCAAAGACATTATAAGGAAGAACACGCATGCTCTAAAACTTGCTATTTCTGCTATTTGGTGTAGCTATATATATTAGCAGACAACAATAATTATTTATTCCTTAGGCTAAGCACTTGTTTTGAAAATCAGCATAATTGACTATAAAACACAGTGTTATTCAGTTATTGTGACCTTCACCTGCTCTTCGATGCTTGCAAATGCACCAGCCTACAGCAAATACAACAATGCAACCAAGTACTGGACCCACAATATAATACCACTCCACAACCTGCCCGGCAAATGGAGATGGAGCCTGGCAAAGAAGCTGAGAAGGGAGCTTCAAGTGACTACCGGTACTATACAGGCCTTCATCTTTATAGTTTACTATGAAAGTAGTATTGTTATTCTATTCGAAGGAACAGGGCCTAATGGTTAGTGCACTGGACACTGACCAAACAGTCCAGGTTTAAGCTGATCAGGTTCATTACAATACACGAGCCATTCTCAACCTGGCCTCAGTTTTTTCAAAAGCTGATAATGCTAACCCAGGGAGACCCTGAATGTGGAAGTCTCTGGATATCCGAGGCACCATTATCCACATATTTTTAAATTGTAAGCAGTTAGTCCAGCTGTTACATAATAATTATACTGATAAGGTACTTTGAAAGTGTCGTGCCTTTAATAGATAATAGATAATGCAAGACAGGGAAATTGCCAGCTGATTATATTCATATTATTAGTTTATTCAATGATTATATGTAATAAGTGAATGAAGATGGTGAAAATTCACCATCTTCAGTCACCTATCACTACTCATGATGAATTCGGCAGTGTTGATCTAGCAGTATGCAGGACACCTGTCACATATGAATTGAGAAAAATGACCTTGCTCTCCATGAGTTCTCGTAGCTCAGTGGATAGAGCGCCCGCCAGGTGTTCGGAGGTCATGAGTTCGATTCCTGTCGGGGACTCAGATTTTCTTTGTCCCACGCTTGTGTTATGTTGAATATTTCATATTTCACATTTAATTACCGATCTCAAACTTCACCATCTTCATCACTTATCATGTATTAGTATTGTAACTTGCTGAATTTGTGCAGCAGTTAGTCAGCAATTAAGCCCTACTTGCAACTTTTCTTCAGTAGATGTATTTCTAAGAACAAGATCAATAATAATCATCCTTACCATTGACAATGATCTTCACAGTAGAGCAGGCCACAATACCTAGTCTGTTATGCACTTCACAAGAATATTCACCACTATCACCTTCCACAACTTCAGCAATAAGAAGTTTGCTCACTTTATCATCTATTCGTGTATCAATCTGTGCTCTTGGGATAACTTCATCATTTTTCGTCCAATTCATCGCCACAGTTGCTTTATTGCTCTTGCAAGTTAATCTGAGCTCATCTCCTACTGTCAGTTTTGGATAAGGATTTGGGGTTACTTCAGCAGTAGGGTTTTCTTTAAAGACAAACATTCAGGCAATTACATAGTAAAAAGAGCAGTCAGATTCTAATAATTCATGTGCATATTTGTTGCAAAGACTCTGATGCTCTTAAATTTGGAAGAGCTTAGAATGTATGGGTGGAGGGGGAGGGGGCTACTTTTTTTAACTTTGGAATAATGTTGCATTTCGAAACTATTTGGGTTTATGTTTGGAAATGATGTTGTGTATATTTTTTGTATTTTATTTGTTTTTTTGCTTTTACAGTTTACAGTTAACAATTAACAAACTACACTATTACAATAATTTACTACACTATGATACACTATACTAAAGTACAAAAAAGTGTACATGTATAAATATAGGAAAAAACTGACAAACCAAGGACATCACATAATTATCAAGGTGAAAAAGCTATTGTTGTATTAGTTGGAGGAGGGGTTTCCATTTGCTGTCATGGATCAAAAGTTTATTATTCTTTCTAGATTTTTCTTGATTTTTTCGAAAAATAATTATTGAGTTTGGTATGTTAAACAAAGTGTTTACTTTCTAGTATAATGTAATTAAGTAACATGCAGTCACTGTCACAAGTTAGTGTGTCAACAAAACCAAAAACTATATCTTTAAAATTCCCAGTCAAGATGAAAGGTGTCTGTATTAAACACTTTGTCATATTTCTTCATTGCAGTTGGTTTACAAGATATTTTAGAGATGAAACTCTGGTATAAAAATTTTGAATTAAGCTTCTCTAAAGAGGTTTTATTACCATCTACCCGCAGAAAGAAATCACTTGGAATTTGATGTTGTGTGTTTGCATATTTAGAGGCCTTATTTAGTTTTAATTCTCTACGCCACTCCACCAGGAAAGCACTGAGGAGACGGAGAATTAGAAAGTGTTCGAAAAGTGAGAGAGACGAGCGCCATGGCTCCTTATCAGATTTTGATCTCGCCATTTTCGTGATAAAGGTCAGTGCTAATTTTAATTAATCCTACATCGAAAAGCTTCGCATTGTAAACTGATCTAGAATCAACACATATAAACCTATTGTTCCACACGACTTGATTTACTATCTCAGAGAGTGAGCAAGGGTTGTATTTGTTCAAAGAAGACCAAGTTAAAATGCATTCTTTGTAAAAGTCTGGAAGAGCTATTGATAACTTTGTGAGATCGAAGTTGCAATGGAATAAAAATTTACCTCCCACTTTTCTGAGATAAAGTTCAAAGAAACATTTCCACCCAGCTGGGTTGGTATTTAAGAATTTCTTAATACAAAGTACAGTGGAACCCCGTTAATACGACCACCTTGGGGCCATGGAAAACTGGTCGTATTAACGGGGTGGTCGCATTAAAGAGGTTCCTTAAATAGGAAAATGACTGACTAAGCTTTTCTTCAGGCCTGATTAAAGTGGTCGTAATAACGAGGTGAGGTGGTCATATTAACAGGGTGGTCGTAAGGTGGGGTTCCACTGTATTCTTTGAGCTTTAATCATGGACTCGATGTCGGGCATTTTTAACCCTCCTTTTTCAATGGTGTTTATCAGTGCAGCACGCTTGATTTTGTCCTTACCCTTCCAGATAAATGAAATAGCAGATTATTAATTTTTTTAATAAATTTTTTCTTGGCCGAGATAAGAGAAGCCCTGTACAACTTGTGTTTTTCCTAACAACGTAAGACCTCTCCAATTCCAGCCTTTTAAAGATTCTGTCAAAGATTTTTCAATAGTTTCGAAATTCATTTTGTGAAACAAAGAGTGGTTATTGGTGAAATGGACACCCAAGATTTTAACCACCTTGCTCATCTCTTTTACACTTAACTCCGAGCTTTTTATTTCCATATTGCCATGCAAAAGAATTTCTGTTTTGTCATGATTTACACACAAGCCTGAGTGTGTGCTGAAAAGCTTGATCGTGTTGAATAGGGCGAGGTGTGACAGTTTGTCACTGACAATTGTCATGTCGTCTGCAAATATGACTAATTTCAGTTTGTTTCCATCCACCACAATACCACTTATTCGATCATTGTTACTCATAGAGATAGCAAGCAGTTCAAGTACTACATGTATGTTGGAAAGGGATGGTGAAACTGGGTCGCCCTGGCGGACACCCCGTTTGAGATTAAAGGAGCAAGTTGAAAAACCATTATTTGTCACTGAGCTCGATACATTCTTATAAAACGTTTTGATCCATGCCGTGAAAGATTCTCCAAAGCCAAACGTTTCCAGTGATTTTAATAAAAAATTCCAATTGATGGAATCGAAGGCTTTCTACAGCAGTCATAATACCCTTGTAACCTCTTGCGTTCATAAAATCCTTAACGTCATTTATTGTTGTGTATATGGTGCATGAGCACTTTAAGCATAGCAATATGAGTTCTACAGTTATTACATGTAAGTGAATATTAAAAATGTAGGAAAGACTTTATATTAACATCTGATAACATCTAACTACATATTCTGATAATTATTTCAAAGTGCAATTGCTGTATAGACATATACTAGTTAGTACATGTAAGAGGCGAGAAAACTTTAAAATGAGAAAATACTATTGTGACTGTTCTCTATTTGACTTTGCCGTATAATTATTTCAGCTACAGTAGTTTCCATTATTTTGGTCTGTGACAACTAGGGCTCATTTGATGAGTCAGTTGACTCCCAGCTTATTTCAACCATTTGTGTCTTGTCTGCCTTGAAAATAACAAGCTTTGCACTAGAAGCTAGGGAAGAATGTACATTCCCCTGAAAATCATTGGGTTTTTACAGTCGCGGCGAACCCGAGATTGAAGAACTGCTCGATGTTCGACTTCCCACAAGTCTGCACACTGCTTTCGGCTTTTTCTTGCTTCCGGAGGAGAGTAATAGACCTTTTTCGCTTGTACATTTTGTTTTCCCAATACAGATCACGTGATGATACTCAGGAGATTTGATCCTTTGTCTTGTTCATTAAAAAGAGTACATGCAGACATATTCATGCTTGCATGTACCCTTTTTAATGAACAAAACAAAAGATCAAATCTGAGTATCATCACATGATCTGTATTGGGAAAACAAAATGTACAAGCGAAAAAGGTCTATTGGGATATAGGTATTGCATGAAGATGATTGCTCTCTCTTAAGCGTGCTGTATTGCAAATCCATTTAAAAACACATCTTCCTTGCATTCTGGAACGATTTTGAATCATACTTTTGCTTGTTCCCGTACACTTTTCTTAGGAAGAAAACAATCTTGGTCCTTCGATGAGTCAGATGTCCACTTACCCAGTTCTTCGCTACTGCTCAGTCATAGCCACGGAAAGGGCTAATTTTACAGACTTCACAAATTCAGAGGAAATTAACGAAAATAGCTACAATGATAATTTTTTTGCAGTGGTGATCAGAAAAATGAGGAGATTTATAAAGGTGAAACAATTTTGGAGGCTAGTTGCACTGCTAATCAGCACAACATAGCCATTATAGCAGTGCATATTGCCACATTTGTTACAATTATCTGCCCCTGGGATCATGGTCACCACAGGCCTCACTTTTCAAAATTCCCTGACTTTTTCCTGGCAAAATAAATATAAAATGTCAGATCTACATATGAAGTAGCAGCCATCTGACCTCAACTTATACAGCCGTCCTTTCTGCCCATCCATGACGACATTTTTCAGCAAATTTTCCTTCTTTAAGGAAAAATATAACAGAGATCATAGTGACCCCAAAGGTTTTGTCCAGCCCTCAATGGTATTAAATCAGTCACGTTAAATTATTTTAATTTTCCCTGACTTTTCGTCAAAACATCGATTTTCCCTACCTCAAAATACCATTTCCTGACCTATAGTAAAATATGTTTTTTGCTGACCATTTCTTGACCTGTGGCAACCATGATGAGTATGGATGTCGTTATTGTATATAAAATTAAGCTCAGCTATCTTGCACTTTCTAAGGAAATAAAAAACAGTTCAATATAGCAAAGGAGTTGAGATAGCCCAAAGTACATGTACATATATATGACTGGAATAGTATATTCACAGGAAAGGGCTTTAAATTTGAGATGACTTTAACAGGTTCAAGACAGCAGTGTTTAACTGAATGTATGAGGTTGGTCAGATGATGTAAATAGCTCAGCTGGTAGAGCACTAAAATGACTCTTTTAAGAGGTTATGGGTTCAAAATTTCTTCAGATGGTATTTTTGAAACTGTTCAAGTCACGTAATGTTGTAACTGCAATTAATGATAAGGAATAAGGCAGATGTTCTATCTGCTTACCAAAAACATGAAGATATGCAGAAGAGGTTGTTGTGTGAGCTTTATTTTCTGCTGTACACTTGTAGAATCCTTCCATACGTTTTGTAGTGTAAGGCAACTCCAGAAATGATCCTTCACCATGGCTGGTTTGATTGACACCTGATGGGAGGTCCCCATCATTAAATGTCCAGGAGAATGTTGGCTTGGGAACACCTGTGGCTTTGCAGCTAAAGTTCACTGGGCGGCCTTCAAGAACAGACTTGTTTCTTGGGGAAACATAAATCTGGGGAGAGACTTTTGACCAAAAAAAGGGAATTATTAGGGGGCATAAACCATAACACCTGTTATTATTATTATTATTATTATTGTTATTATTATTATTGTTATTATTATTATTATTATTATTATTATTGTTGTTATTGTTATTGTTGTTGTTATTGTTGTTATTGTTATTGTTGTTGTTGTTGTTCTTGTTGTTCTTGTTGTTGTTCTTGTTCTTGCTGTTCTTGTTGTTGTTGTTGTTGTTGTTGTTCTTGTTGTTGTTGTTGTTGTTGTTGTTCTTGTTGTTGTTGTTGTTCTTGTTGTTGTTGTTGTTGTTGTTGTTCTTGTTGTTCTTGTTGTTCTTGTTGTTCTTGTGGTTGTTGTTGTTGTTGTTATTGTTGTTATTGTTGTTATTTTTATTATTATTATTATTATTATTATTATAGAAATACAAATACTAATACTAATTCTAATAATAGCAATAATAGTTATTTTAAAAAATTATCGTTTCCTATAAACATGTATATTAACAAAAAAAAATTAAACAACTCTTAATGTTATAGATTTGATAAAATAAAGGAAAGAAAAATTATATATCAATATTATAGAATGTTAAAATGCTCTTTGCCATAAAATCAGTGTCACAGGATAACGCTATTTGCAAGGGAGTAATTAGGGGACATAAACCATAACACCTGTTATTATTATTATTATTATTATTATTATTATTATTATTATAGAAATACAAATACTAATACTAATTCTAATAATAGCAATAGTAGTTATTTATAGAAATTTATAGAAATTTGATTGGCTTTTCATAGTAGATCTGATCTGATTGGTGTGACATACATACATCTCTCACTCACTGACTCACTGACTCACAGTCTCACTGACTCACTGATCCATTGACCCGTCCATAACATGCTCGACGCGCTGACTAAGAGGTATTTTTTTACAAAAAATAACTCAAAAATTCTGTAGGAAAGAAGAAAATTAAGAAAGCAGTAGTCGAAAAGTAGTTTTTCTTTCATTTGCTTGACAGAACTTTTTTAAACTTATATTTTGATCATTCCTGATAACATCTACATGTATAATACAAGTTTGAGAAGATTTCACCGACCTGTTTTCTAAGTAAGACAATATAGTTTCCAATTTTGAGTGCACAACTGAAGGTGTCATATGGTTGATACAGTAACAGGGTTTTTGGAAAAATATGAGGATGTGAATCTACATGCATGTAGATGTCTATAATTTCTGTGGTAAATTTCATGCTGTTAAGATGGACCAAATTGTACTAATAGGAGGATTTATAAAACTTGTTTGGGAAGATGAAAACTATTTTGAGCCACTTTAAGATACGCCATCCAATGCCACCAATCCAATGCCACCATCCAAATACACTTTTGTGGAAAATAAAAAAGCCTCAAAACAAAATCAATCATAATGCCTTTATGAAATAAAAATTATGTAGCATGTTTCCACATTTTTCACAATTTGACAAAAAATATAGTTAAACTAGTAGTAATCAAAGATTATGAGTGCGTTCGACACTGTAACCTTAATACAGATACTCAATGATTTCCCTATCTGACTTTCAACCTATTGATAAAATCAACATTTTTTCATCAACAACTGGGGCTTTAAAGAAAGATATTTTAGTGACAAAGTCCATGCCATTCTGATTGAAAAGGTCCCGGTACAAACTATGTTGTCTGACGGTGCCAGTTTCCATAGACTCACAAGTTTAATAGGACTAAAATATTTACATCAGCCTTCAAATTTCATGCTAAATATTCTCACATTAACTTGTAGTGTTTATTAAAGTGAAAAAGCTAGTTTGTAAAAGTATATTTTTTTACAAAGATTATTCTAAGCAGGAAGCTCAAAAATATAAGTAAACATTTGCAATCGCGTGCTATTTCATTGTGAACAAACTCTGTGTGACTGATTCGAGCATTTCCCTTGGTCTGATTAATAAAGTAGACAGAATTTTACATTTCTGTTTAGTGGTTCTGGTTCACCCTCTTGCCCTCAGAGTACCCTTCCACCAATTTCAGACAATATTCGACCTGACAAGACTGACCATTTCTGTTGCAACTGGAACTAAATCAACAAATGCAATCCAATACAGCTGTTTCCATGGTTAACATCCAAAAGCCTAGCCGACCGTGTTCATGAAAATATAAAATAAAGGAAGCACAGTCCAGATTTGAACAAGAAAGCACACAAAACGCAAAGAGAAGGTCAAACTTGACATTAGGAAGAACACCAACACGCGAGGCAAAACATGAAACTTGAAACTAGAAACAAAGCACATCGTCGATGGAGATCACGTCATTCGCCCTAAATAATTTGGCCCAGAAAATTTTTCAGGAGGGCCAAATTAGTGTCAATGAACGGTCCAAAATTCTCGATTGCAACCGCATTATGAAGGCGTTCTTTGTTAAATGCAAAAACTGTCCTTTTCTCCAACCCATGAAAGTTCTCTCTGAACATATATATATACAATCATGAAGAAAAAAACGCTCCTTTATTCAAAAGAATGAGAATTGTTGCTTTTAATACTTGAAGGCAATAAAAGTTAGTCTTGATTGGTACGAGATACAGGTTTAAAACATTAAATTCTCATGGCCAACAAAAGGTAAAAATGCGACAAAGCCATTGGTGCTCTTGATTAGAAAGGTGCCAAATTTGACTACCTGAACCAAAATTTCTATTAATCCCGGTCAGTGACTACTAGAAAATTATGTCTCTAATACATACTCTGATTCACAACTGAGTGCTTTACCTGTCACATCAATCCAGAAAAAAGCATATGCCTTTCCTGCCCAGTTTTTGGCTGTACATCCATAGAAGCCTGAGTCGTCTAAAGTCACTTGAAAAACAGTGAAAGTGTTATTGTCTCTATTTCCAAGATCCATGCCATTCTTAGTCCAGTTGATCTCAAGTGGATGATCACCTCTCACAATGCACGTCAAGTTAAGCGTGGAGTTAAATGCAACAGACTGATTCCTCAGTTCAGGATTCAGTTCAGGTGGAGCTTGAAAAGCAAGAGCATTTAGGAGTGAATTTGTTGTTTTTATTTGCGAATGTAATTTCCAATCCTTAATGTTCCTTTCGAAAAACAAATATAGAGCGTATGCACTCATGTGAGCAGCCGCCATATTTGTTTAAGGGAACAAAAGAAAGTTTTTGCCTTACAAAAGAGTTCATCTCCATCAGGATTGATCTGGGACACCAACATGGCTGGCGTTTCATTCTTTAGGGACACCAACATGGCGGTTGTGACATCATACGCATACGCGCTATACTAACTCATTTAAATTCAAAAGCACACAATGAATGAACATATAGATTAAGATGAGGTCAACATGGCTCATGAATACAATATTATTGTATGCGGTTTGTCATGGCTAACACTTTTGTTTGTATTGCATGAAAGTATTGTGCACAGCAATATATATAGAAGAGGAGTTTTGAATTATACAGTCAAAGCTATACAAAGCAGCCACCCTTAGGGAAATGAAATTGGGTACTTATGAAGTTCAACCTAACAAAAAGCACCGCGCGATTGTTTCTCTAGGGAGTAAGATTTTAATTCTTTGGCATCAGCAAAATAAAACTATATCATGCTCTTGATGGTTGGTATTTTGAATTCACAATAATTATTATTAACTTACTTTTAACTCTTATGTGTTTACTGTCAGTGAAATTACCACCAATATTCTGTGCTTTACACATGTACATTCCCTCGTCACTGTCTGTTACATTTGTTAAAAGCAGAGATGATGTCGTCTCCGTGGACAGAGGGTATCCGTTTTTAAAGAAAGATAGTCGTGGCTCTGGTAAACCTTTGATAATTTTGCATGTCAGGTTGGCACTATCTCCTTCTCGCAAGGGCTTAATTGGTCCTAACAACTCAACGACTGGGCGAACTATGTACAGGAAAAAAATATTATTAAAACAGCATTAGAAGATAAAGATACGTTTTTAAAAATGCCCCTAAACCAGCAACAAGATTTGCAGCCTTCCCGGTCTTTTAATTTTCAAATGACAGTTCTTCATTCTCTTCTATGTTTTTGAGCTCATGAAATTCATGTCCTTTTATTTAATTACCTCCACCTTAAAAAAGGTGTCCATTTGTGGGAAGAACTTCACCATGCCTAATCCCAGGCTTCTAATTGTATTGCACTAAAAATTCCCAATCAACAATTTTTTTATTTCTCACTTGGAAAACCAAGGATTCCTATCAAACTATTATGAAGAGACAATTGTTTACAAATCCCCAGTTCATGCATACATTGCATGGAAAAGCCTCCAATATGTATCAATGTTAACAATAAAGTTGTCTGACAAAATCTTTTGTAAACTAGTTAAAATATTATTTTGCCACTCACTTATGATAGAAACATTGATTTCTTGCTCTTGTTCTGTAGTCCTTGTACTTCCTTCAGTTTGTTTGAAGGTACAGATGTATGTTCCCTTGTCTTGTCGGTGAACTGGATTGACATATAGACTTCCATTCGGAAATTTTCTGAACCTTGCCTTGTCCAGTGTTACTTCATCTTTTCTCCTCAACTCAATCTGTGGGGTTGGAGTTCCTTCAGCACTACAGTGTATAATCCCAGAATCATTAGCAACCATACTTTGTTGAGGGTTTATCTCAGTGAATCTTGCTGTTGGAAGAAACACAATAACATTGGTTCCATAAATAACTGCAATACAAGAGCATTCGATTGCTAACTGTAGCTTGAAACAAGTTTAATTTTATCCCAGTGGTTAGCAATTGAATGTTAGACTTAATTTTACCGGTACATGGATCTATTGATTGTTTTGCTTTAATTGATGAAAAAGAAAAACATTTAATTAAAGGTAAATCGAAATCAGAATAGAGGACATAACTGTTAAAACCGTCAGTATATATGCAATTTCAGGCAGAAAATACGAACTTGAATTTGTTTGACACCTCGTAGATCTACACGCCTTGTTTACATTTCAGTGAAGATCTTTCTCTTAGATAAACAGCAAATGTTCCCAAAGTTTGGTTTTACAGAAGAATAAGTTCATTTAGAGTAAACAATATTCTAGTTAAATGAAATAAGGAAAATGAAATCTTCGTTGCTCACTGAAAATCCTTTTCAGTGAGCAAAATACGCAACTTTGCTAACGGCAAGTTAATACTTCAACGAGCTCCAAATCTGCCAAACCAGTGCTTAGAAGAAAAATTCTTTAAAAGGTTCATTAGTTTAAACTGATGAATGCCAATCGTTTATTTTAACTTCTAAAGCTCAAGACATTCCAATTAATAAGCTCCTGTTGTTACTTATTTCTTTCCTGATCCAGTTCGAATTTTTGAAGAGTTTAATATGTTATCTTCACTTAATGACAATAAGTGTTTTCAACTGCACCTATTTGTTAATTGTGTTGTGATCATATGTTAAGGTGACAGCTAGGTGTTCACATTCTGTTGAGGATTGCTTTGCTTTATAAGAACAAAAATAAAATGGATTTAAAGCTTGTGGAAAAGCCTAGGGGTAATTAGGTCATTAAGGATTCTGGTCTCTCTTACAGTGGGGTGTTGACGATAAAATGCCACTATTTTTGGTTACCAAAGTATCTTTTAGAGTGCACTCTGACAAATAACAAATGAAACGCCCTTATTACTTTTTTTTAGGCTCGACTTCTGCTGGTATGGAGTCTGGTGTACTAGCACAGGCTCCTTTCAAGCTCGAGCCACACCCAGAATGGTCTCCTTTATTTAAGGGTTCAATTTATATTTCCCAAAAAGCATCTCCGCCCTTTTCGTACCCCAGTCCCTCCCCCTCAGATTAATGGTCGTGAAGGTACACATTTACAGACAGACTCATGTGGACAGGCTTAAGACCAAAGTACTCTGACCGCTAGTAAAAATAAGTTGGCCTACTGTACCATTGACATAGATGGTGTAGTATCGAGTGTATCTCAATCCCCTGCATTCATAGGTTCCTCCATCACGCAACTGGACGTTTTCAATGGTCAGTTCACCAATTGGTTTTGCTGTCATCTTTGTCCCAGATGTAGAATTAATCTCTTGACCTTTGTTATTGAACCAACGTATGTGGTTGGTTTGGTCTGCTAAGGAGCAGGATATCGTTTCACGGCTGCTAACATTCCAATATTCTGCAACTGCATCCAGGATTGTTTTGTTGTCTGCAAGGAAAACCAGAAGCTCGCCACATTGAGGTACAGATGTATGCATCAGATTCTAAATTCTTGAATACTTTTAAATATAATTGATAGAAGATAAAGTTTGCTTAGACAAAATGCTACAAGGATTCGCTAACCTCAGGCTCCACCCTACTTAATAAATCAAACCTTTGTCTTTTCAACAGATATAAAAATTCTGATTGGCTTTACTTTGGTAAATTGACCTGGTGTATGTTAACTTGTGTATGTTAAGACCAAAACTCAAAAAAAGTTTTGTTTGCAATTAACACTGCTGGTGTAGTACATTATTTAGCTCTTATTAACGGACCAGGAGGTCTGTATGGGAAAATCTTAATCACTGCATTCGGTCTGTACACGAGTGAACCCAAGATGCTCACATACAAACCAACTACGCTCGATTAATGAGACATTTATTATATGGCAAACAAGAAAAATTTAATACTTTTCATGTAACTGGTTTGTACTAGCTGATATTTATTTTGCTTGTAAATAGCAATTAACTCAACTTCTTGTAATATATTTTAAAGAAAATAGTCAATGTTTTTGTAGCTTAGTTCATAGCCAGAAATTACGAACCGTTACCCCCTGCGAAGCGTGACGAAACACTGCCATGTGCTCTGTTCTTATTCATAGGAAAATGTATGGAAATGATTGTTGTATCGATCGCTGAAGGGATTAAAGTGGTTGAACTTCACAGTCCCAATCCAAAGTTCTTTCGTTGTGGCAACACCTTTAATTTGGAAGTGGTTTCGTTGCCAAACATAATATAATTCTTGCGGCTTTTGCTTTTGAACAATCGCACAATAAACTACGAGGATCCGCCATACTAACCTTTTAATTTCATGTAAACCATTGACTCTTTTTGAAAGTTTCTTTAGCTTGCTAATGAATGGAATCATCCATCCCAATGAAAAACTTCAAGACCACATGTAGTGCTTTCAATGTCCATAATATTTGGCTCTCTTCGAGTTGAATATCTTGCGGCTTTTTCCACTTAAAGATGCTTGAATTTCCCGAAAATTTCTCATCTTTGTGTGCACGGTTTACATAATTGCTCGCACCAAACACTCAATGTATGCGAGCTGTTTTCTCCGCTGCAAGTGTACTTTTGATAACTAAATTTAACCGCCATTTTAAATATGCTTAAAGCTATCCTCCAGGCTACTTTTAGCGAGGTTTTGAACGAGATAGAGCCTGGGACTTGGATTCCCTTGGTTGTTTTCGTACTGCGTGACATATCAGTCACAGATCGAAAATGATTCTTGATCTGATTTACGGCTACTCAAAACCGCTTGAAAAACCTTCTTATTATACGAAATCGAAAGGGAGAAAAGAGCAGAGTATCGGTAGAGTTTTTAAAAAGATTATTTTAGCGAAATCATCGTAGACATGAGATAATAATTTCGAAATTACCTTTATGTTCTCGGCTCAAAGTTTGCTTGCCGGTAATGACGCTAGCGTGACTTGTTTACAGGAAAGCCGTGAGCCAATCACAACACTGATTGTAGCGACCTATGTAACGCCGCTCGTGAATCGGAATTTCTGGCTATGTTGCAGCTTTTTCACCGCAAAATCGAACCGGTCTAGACACCAGTCTAGATAGGCTGCCGACAATATTGATTTCAGCCAATCCAATTCATAAAATTTGTAGTTTCTAGCCCTTGTGAGATGAGCCATATAATAATAGTATATTAGTCGTAGTAGTGCATCATTAATAGCCTGTCACTGTAGCACAATGATGGCAAACACAAACTTGTAAGGTTAGTCTTTGTTAGCTATAACATCTTTCAGTTGCACATCCTTCCCAGCCCCCTTTCCCAGCCTAAATTAAATGGTGTTGTGACATTGTATATTCACTTAATGTGAATAAAAGACTAATAATTATTATTAATTTTATGTATTATTCATTTCATGTCATGGTTGCATGCTGATCTACATTATGTACAATTATATAAGATCTTGAAAAACTAAGGCAGTGATTAGACCTGTACACGTATATACATGAAAAAACCTTAAATGATCACTAACTTTTTGGTTCACAAAGTGCCTGAGCACCTGGGCCATCATTTTGACAGTCAACATGAAGCTTTCCATCAGTTCGCTGGCAGGATGACAGCTCGGACTCATTTCCATTGCAGGCTACATCAGACATTACAAAAGGCATGTCCTCATCTTTGACATCTAACACAACAAATTCAGCCACTGCACGTTTGAAGCCAAGCTGATGACAAATAACTTTCACATCTTTAAAATTCCATTTATTACGACAGGTCTTTCCCCACTTTCCATTGTAAAATACCTCCACTCTCCCACCATATTCTATACTTGCACCATTTAAACGAACAGGAAGTTCTAAAATTAGGAAGAAATTAAACTTAAGTTAACAAATAAACAGATAATATTAAAGGCTTACAATTACAATGTGTTCTTAACATGACTTGCAGTTATCTGCTACTTCAAAAGCAAACAAGCCAACACACTTATTAATACGTTATTATCACAGTCATTACGTTGACAAATTTCTACAAAATCTAACTTTTACTGTACATGTACAATCTACTGCTGCAACACTAGCTGTTACTTCTCTACATTTTTTTTACATTTTTAGATCAAGACTTTTCTATCTTCTCAGAGTGTTTAAGCCACATACCGGTAACTTTAAATTTTGTTCACACAAAAAGTTAAGGTTAATCTTACACGGTGCTCAATCAGCTAAACTGTATAATGGCTCAACCAGATTGAGCCCTTTAAGCTCTACCTACTCTAAAGCAGATAAATGATGCAATTTTATTTTAATTCTTTGCAATTTGTTTTGTTTTATTTATTACATCAAACCAACCGTTTTGCCCACTCAAATTAGTATTCTAAATCTCAGTGGAGTTTTGTACAGGATGTTTTTAATACTGATTTTCCTCAGTTTTTTTTGTTCAACATTTGCAGCCTAATTTAGACAGTGTCAAACAGTAACCTCACATTGGCTAGTTTTAACCAACAATTAGTAGTAATTGATCATGACTAATGAAGAATCAAGGTCCAGAGGGAAAACAAATGAAATGGTCTGTGGAGTTACAGCCACTTAAATTCTAGGCTTTGGCTAATATGCCAAGAAAACTCAGTAGTAAGCATAGTCAGAAACTAAGAAATGCAGAGAGGGGATGCAGAGTGGTGTGCATGCATGGGGCTGGGCCACAGCAAGTTATGTATAAACTTACCTTTGCATAACTGTCTTTTGTTATCAGTGTCATTCCCACATTTGGTCAGTGCTGTACAGTTATAAATGATTGACGTATTTAGCGCATTGCTAGTGTCTCTGTACCAAGTAGTATTATAGAAACCAATGCTAGAGTAACCCATGGCCTCGCAAGTCAAATCTTCTTCATCTGTACCCCAACTTCTGGTACAAAGTTTTTCCCAGCTACCACGGTTGAAGATTTCCATAATGCCATGAGATGGGTTCTCCCCTGACTGAAAGCGTAGTGGAAATGCTGATAAAAGAAATGATTGAATACAACTTTGATAAAATGCAAAGCCATCTAACAATTTGGGCTGAGGATGGTTATCATTGTTAAGACCAAGTTTTGGCTTATTACAATGAGGAAAGGTTTACAATATTTCAGCTATATTTTAGAGTCATATCATTCATGGACAAAATAAAATTGAAATATGTGGACAATGGTCAATGACCTCAAAGTCATAAGCTAAGTATGAAAAGTATTAAAATGAAAGTGATATTAATGGCATTTACAACACTGCTGTAGATGGCTTATCACCGTGGCAATTAGGTAATTTGCACAAGCTAACTACTTCATTTAAGCTATTACAATTGCCAAGGTGTTTATACATTGGTTGTTCTTGCCTTCTTGCAGCGATTTTCGTTCTGTCTGAGACTGGGTGAAATATAACCTCTCAAAATTTTCTAGAAAGTATTTGATCAACAAAAGTAAGCAAAGAATACCAGATAAAGCGTGCTGTGACATGACTTTTGTGAACTTATTTCCAAAAAGGACCATAACTGTCGTGTTGAAAATATATTTTGGCTGGCATTCTTAGTCGATACTTTGAGGAAATAGAATTAACACTCTTTCTTCGCCGCTGAGTACTGCGCGATGACCAGTGAACGCTGACGTCACTACCCGAAGAGTAAAGTACCTCACTATATTTGTACTCACTGAAACAAGCTGTAATAACTGTTAAGGTGATCACTAAGATTGGCTTAAATACCACATTTGTCGTTTAAATATTGAAGTATCTGAAGAACTGTACATTAATGTTAACAGTTCGTTTCGTATCCAAATCAAGCGGCTCCATTATCACTGCCATCACATACAAAAGTTTCTATATTATGTGAGATCAACACTTTCCCGGCGGGTCCAAAACCATTAAAAAAAATACGGAAAAGCCGGGTAAAAGCTCTAAGAAATGCCTGTCTTAACTCAGATATTCACACTCTCGGGTCCTAAATGCATTTAGGGCCAAAAAACATCGTAATTGTGCATTTTTCCATGAGACATAAAAATCAGACAATCGTGGACAAAATTCGTTGGGAAACTTGTGTAATTGCATTAATTTTTCTGTGTTTTTAAAGCGGAGTTTTTAGAATGCACTGTTTTCCGTTTCAATGTGCGTTGCTTCCTCCCCCCCGTCCCCCCCCCCCCCCCATACAATGTTGAAAATCTAGAGAAATAGTGTGTGTACACTTGTCCAACATTGTAGAGGGAGGGGGGCTGAACAAGTGTAGATGAATTCACGCCTGACTGTTTGTTTGGCGCGAGTGAAAAAGCGCCACAAATGTAAATTTGTCCCAAGACTTTTGGCCATGTTTGTAGTGTAAATATCTTCGATTGTTCTCATCTTTGTAAGAACATTGATCTAGTTTATCTCGCTTTTAACATTCTGGTATTGAAAAGTGTTTTTCGCTTGTTATGCTAGTTATTGATTCGTGTTCAGATTTATTAACAGCGATATTAACGTCTCGTGTAGTTTACTTAAGAATATTACTAGTACTACTGCAGTGTATGTCAAGCTCGACGAGCTAAAATACTCTTTTTTCTATATAATAGTTTTCGCCTTTAAGTATAAAATTGAGTACAAGCTAATTCAATTCGAGTGTTAATAGCCTTTATGTGGAGATTCCGAAGGGAGTGCATCACAACTACAGGATGGTAAGTGCGCTTTCATTTATATGTATGTGTGTTTCTGTCATTGTGCGTGTATTAATATTTTCCTGGTGCAGAAAGCAAAAGGCCGATTTGATATTTTTACAAGAAACGCATTCAAGCAAGGAGTGTGAGGCTCAGTGGAAAAAAGAATGGGGTGCAGAGATATTATTTTCTCATGGGAGAACAAACGCAAGAGGTGTCGCGGTGCTTATAAAGAACGGCTTTGATATTGATGTAATGTTGAGTCAGACAGATTCAAGCGGAAGACTTTTGTTGTTTAAAGCTTTGATCAAAGAGGAAAATTATATAATTGCAAATATCTACGGGCCTAACAAAGATGCAGAAGCTATTCAATTTTATCATAAACTTTCAAATCTATTAAGAACCAATGATTTCAGAAATGAAGAAAACATAATTATGGGAGGGAATTTTACTTGTCCCTTGAATATTAATTTGGATAAAAAAAAAAGGTGGAATTCAAGTTCCCCGAAGGCACGTCGTAAAAAGTATTGAAGAAATTCAAGATGGATTTAGTCTCCGTGACATTTGGCGCATAAAAAATCCAAATCAAAAGAGTTTCACCTGGGCTCAGTGTTTTCCTTTTATATTTTGTAGATTAGATTACTGGTTGATCTCGGATAAACTGCATGATTTACATGTAAGTAAGTAAGTAAATAAAAGGTTTATTGCACAACACTTCCACATGGTGGCTCTTCGTTTGTGAAAAAAACTAATTATCTAAATTAAAAATTTATGATCTACAAAATGTAGTTACAAATGTGGATATTTTGCCCTCGATCAAATCAGACCATTCTGCAATACTTCTAAAACTCGCAGAAATTAAGGAAAATAACAGAGGTCCTGGCTTTTGGAAATTGAATACGGCACTACTGGCGAATTAAGAATATAAAAAGATGATCAATGATAAATTGCCTATTTGGCTTGAGGAAGCAAAGGATCTGAAAGACCGAAGATCAATTTGGGATTGGATAAAATTTAATATTAGAACCGATTCTATTATTTCCTCAAAACGCTTATCACAAATTCGACAACAACGTGAAAGAGAATTAACTGACAAATATCAAGAATCATTAGCTGCCTTTCAAGATAATCCCTGTGACAATACGCGAATTACAGTGGAAAGATATAAAAGTGAACTTGAATTAATGTATGACAAAAAAGTTGAAGGTTTAATTATACGGGTAAGGGCAAGATGGCACGAACACGGAGAAAAGAACAGTAAACATTTTTTTAAATTTGGAGAAACGTAACCACATTAAGAAACACATTAGTGGAGTTATCTCTACCGATTCACTCTCGATAATGAACGCACAAAAGCAATTCTACACTAAGCTGTACAGCAGTTCTAAAACAAAGTTAGACACTCCAGATGCAGCATTATTCTTTGAAAATCCAAATTTATCAAAGTTATCAAATGAAGCAAGTGAGAAATGCGAAGGAAAAATAACAATGGAAGAATGTCAAAACATTGTTAAAACATTCCGACTAGGTAAAACCCCTGGAAATGATGGACTACCAGTTGAATTCTAAATGTGTTTTGGTCATCACTTGGTAAAATGGTGGTCGAAAGCTTTAATGAGGCTTATGAAGAGGGAGAAATGTCAAACTCACAAAGGTAAAAAATAGGTAAAGACAGAACCCATCTTGAGAATTGGAGACCGATTTCGCTCACTATTGTTGACACTAAAATAGCACCCAAAGTAATAGCAACACGAATTACTAAAATTTTACCAGGGATAATTCACAGCAATCAGACTGGATATGTTTCAGGTCGATACATAGGGGAAGCAGCTAGATCAATTCTAGATATCATGGAATACACTAAAACATTCAATACTCAGGGTATACTATTATTTATAGATTTTGAAAAGGCATTCGAAAGCCTTGAATAGAATTTTACGTTCAAATGCTTAGAAATTTTCGGCTTTGGTCATAGACTTGTAAGATGGATAAAAACGTTTTGTAATAATGTATCCAGTTGCATCATAAACAATGGATCTTTTTCTGCTAATTTTGAGTTAAGCAGAGGTGTTAGGCAAGGGGATCCTCTGTCGCCATATCTATTTGTGATCGCAATTGAGACTTTAGCTGCTGCAATCCAAACTAGTAATTAAATTAGACTTAGAGGAATGGAAAATTGTCCAATATGCAGATGACCTCACTGCCTTTTTATCTGATTTGACATCCGCACAAAATCTCTTTAAATTACTTGATCGTTTTGAAAAACTATCGGGTTTAAAAGTTAATTATACCAAAACAGAGGCAATGTGGATTGGTTCGTGTCGTGACAGTCCCGAGATGCCCTCATCCCTAAAATGGTGTAAAAGTGTAAAAGCTCTTGGGGTACACTTCAGTTATGACAGAGAAGTGTCTTTTCAGAAAAATATCTACGACAAGATCACTGAAATTAAAAAACAAATACATCAGTGGAGCTGGAGAGGTCTCTCTTTATTCGGTTAAGTATCAATCATTAAAAGTCTTCTTCTCCCTAAATTGGTATATATATATTTTCTATCCTCCCACCTCCCTCGGATTTCATTTTGCTGATTCAAACGATAATACGTAAATTCTTGTTAAAAGGACCTGATAAAATAGCCAGGAGAGCTGCAATTAATAGTTCTGACTATGGGGGGTTAAATATCACTGATCTAAAGACTTCAATTAAGTCTCTTCGATTAGCATGGATTTCGAAAATTTTTAATCCTGAACCGTCTCCATGGAAAAGCTATCTTAGACATTTGCTCAAACCTTATGGAGGTTTCTTCTTTTTTCACTACAACTATAATATTAATTACTATCATATTAATTCGTCTTTTTATTTAGAAATGCTACAGTGGTGGTCTCAATTGCACTCAAATTTTTCAACGGATTCTAAAGCTTATGACTCTATAATTTGGAATAATTGAATTGTAATATAAAGATAGACAGCAAACCAATCTGTTATCATAATTATACGAATGCTGGGGTAAATTTTATCAACGATTTAATGTATTCTCGGAACAACATTGAATCCTTTAACATAGCAAAGGACAAGGGGCTAATTGGCTCAAATTACTTGACGTGGTCTGCTGTTCGTTGCGCTGTGCCAAAGTATTTTTAAAGGAATCCCACTGTCAAAAGAAACGTTTTAAATACACTTGAATTAAAATATGGTAACAAAGATTTTGATCCTCTTACGAGCAAGAGTAAACATTTTTATGCTTCTCTCATTAAAGAAAAAGCCAAACATTCAAGAGGTTTCGATAAACTAATGTCAGATTTTAATTTAAGTGAAGAAGAGACTCGAAAAGCGTTTGTACTGGCAAAATCAGCTGCTCTTGAAACATTTGCACAATGTTTTTAGGTCAAAATTTTAAACGACATTCTGTTTTTGAATACCCGATTAGCTAAAATCGGAAGGTTTCAAAGTGATCTTTGTTCGTTTTGTCAGACCTCTCCAGAAACATCAGAACAATTTTTTTTATCAATGCTCCTTCTCGACAGAATTTTGGACTAAATTTGAAAACTTTTGGTTAACAGTAGCAGGGAAGCAAATAAAACTGGATTATATCAACATTATATTAGGAATATTAGATCAGAGATCTAACCTGCTCAACTACTTCATCATTCTAGGTAAACTTTATTTATGGAATTGCCGCAAAAATAAACAAGTCCCTCTCTTTTTGCCTTTGGAAGATATAGTCAAGAGAAAATATGAAATTGAAAAGCTTATAGTCTCTCAAAGCATCTCAAACTTAAAATAATTTCAGGCAAAATGGAACCTTGTTTTGAATAATAATCCATTTTTTTTTGGTAAAAGAGTAAGGGCTGCTTGTGTAATTAGAGTAAAATGTAGAGTAAGATTTGTATTATCAGTTGTGTAGGCAGAGTATCTGTAGTGTTTGTAATCGTAGGTAACTAACGATTGTATTGTAAGTAATGCTAGTAGTGACGTAAGTATTGTAAGTAATGCAAGTATTGTACAAGATAATATTAGTATTGTAAGAAGTGTCAGTAGTGTAAGTAATGTTAGTATTGTATGTAATAGCAAAGAAATGTAAACATAATAATTACCTAAACAATAAAGAAATAACAGGTGTAAAAAAAAAGGATGTTAAACAAAAAACAAGCTTTCATTTTTGGACGGTTTTTGCGTCCCTGCAGTAGCAGTTTATTTATATTTGATAAGCATTTTATGAAATTCTTGTCAGTCCGGTATTTTTAAAGGTAAAAAGTATAAAAACTGCTCAAATGTTCTTTGAAGACTGCGTGGCACCAATTAAAAGTGCAATTCAATTAAATCAGACTTTCAACGTCTAAGAGGTTTTTTTCTCTTTCTCTCTATTTTCGGCAAAGTAGTGTTGTTGTCTTGTGTTGTTCCGGGGTAGCTAATCGAACAAAATCGAACAAAACTCCAATCAAACGATGAGTGTTCTATTGGCTTTAGCAATCGAACAAAATCAAACACCTATTTTGCTGTGAGTTCAAGTTTTGAATTAATGGAACAAAATTGAGCAGATCCGATGCAATTTTGTTTGGGGGGTATCTCTTGACGCTGAAAACTAGTAATTAACACGTAGGGTAGTAGTAGGGCTTCAGCATTTTAAGCCGCGTTATACTGTCTTCCTGCATACTAATAAGGTGTCTTCCTGCATACTAATGAAGTGCCTAGGTAAATCATTACTATTCTAATAATACTGCTACCGTAAATACTCGCTTCTGATTGATTGGAAGCTGATCAATTTATCCCAAATTGTATCGATAGCTGAACAATTAAATTTTAATTGTATCGGTTGCATTTGATCGGATAAATTCAAGTTTGCCGTTGACGACAAACAAGAAATGCTTTGTATGAAGAAGCAGTAGTAAATAAAAACAAAAACAAAATCGACCAAAACTTAGCTACGCAGATATTTGGAGTGAGCTACCGAGAGGAAAAATCCGAAAGGCTGCATTGAAAATCTCTCGCTTGAGCATCTTGAAGAGGTTCTCGGAGATTTCTACAACGAATTAAAGTAGTTAAAGAAGAAAGACGGCAGCTGCGAGCCAGAGTCGGGATCGGCTTGTCGATTAAACACAACTTGGTAATTAGTGACTCAACATTTTGGTTTAAGAGGTAGGCAAGAAGACTACAACTTGCGCAGTGAACGCTTCAAGTCTGCAAAGAATGAAAATGGCCACGACTATATGTCATGTTTGCCGAGTCAAGCCCTACGAAGATGAGAATATCTAATTCAAGGAAGGATGGTCGTTCCAAGAAAGGAGGCGACTAGTAACAAAAATGTCCAGCTGGCGTTTCTGAAGAATTCATGAGCCGCGGACCAAGCAAAGCAATTTAAGTCCATGGTTTGAAAATCTTAAAAACTTACAAACTTCGTTGACGAACACACCGGTCACTTTGAACTAGTCTTCCCATTTCAACTTCACTTGTCTGTGCACAGTTATCCTCAGTTTTCCCGAATGAACTCGTCCTTGTATCTTTAGCTCCATGTCATAGTTTAAATTAAGGCTGTAAACTTTTCTTAAAAAGATTTCACGCAAGTTTTGTCAATAAATAAAACGCTTTTGATACCGTCTCGACTGGTTTCGACGTGCATTTTCTTTCCTGTACATGTTGATTATTCATCAAAAAGTCGCTCATGCGTTCAGAGTTTTGACAGCTTCAAAGCCAATGAAATTGAACTTAATGTTACAAACTTGGAACTTGCTCGTCTATGTGGCTCGTTTTCGAAAGAAAAATAATATCGTATGGAGAACTTTGGCGCAAATTGTTGAGAAACTTAAAGACTAAACTAACATATTTTATCACACCGTTGCTTCATTCTAGCATCCCTCAATAGCAAAAAGACGTCAGCCAGAAGCTTGTATTCACGGTTGCCGTATTATTAAAAGGAAATCGGTCTTCTTTCTCGAAACAATTAGGGATTAATTGTACTTGTGAACAGATCGGACTTTTTCTAATTTCCACTCGTGGCTGCGGCAGCCACTCGTGGAAATTACTAAAAAGTCCGATCTGTTCACGCGTACAATTAATCCCTAATTGTTTCTCGAACAGACCGATTTCCTATACCAAATTGCAATATGCGGTACGCCTGGAGTCCGGACGACTTTTTGACACCTTCTACCTTCGAATTTCTACCCGGTGTCGGTTAAATCGAGCAAGAGATACGTGCACATGGCCCCTGACTTTAGAACTGTCCTCCTCAATCTTTTTCAATATGTATATTTTTTGATTTATATTTTTGGGGACTTGATTATCGTGCAGCGTCCGACAGAACGTTTATCATCTGTCTTTATTTCAACTCACCTGCCGGTGCTGCTCAAACACTTCATGACAGACAACTTGATGGTTAAGTAAATCTCTGGCGAAGAAAAAGATAAGACAATCAATTCAACCAAACCGCAATTATATAGACTGTCACAGCCTCCATATTTACCCACGCAAGAGAAAAAGCGAGCGAGGCGAGCGCGAGACACGCAGGTATGAGGGGGCGGGGGGTGGGGTTTGCGAGGAAAGCGAGCAAGAAGAATAGAGATAGAGAGGCCGTAGACATCTTTGGAAGAAGGTGGACTTATTAGGCTCCTCCCCCTGTTATCACCTATTACTAACAGCTCTACCCCTGGACCAAATGAAATCGGACCAAGAAAGTTTGAGCTTTGAATTGGTTGTTCAATTGATTACAAGTTTCAGTTTACAAAAAGCAGCAAAAAGTACGCGTCTTCGTGTGTCGAGAATGTTGTCTCAGACGACTTAAATTCAAGTCAAAGAAAAGCTGCTATTAAAAAGGGGGAGAAAGCTGAAATCAAGCTCTCCTTCTGATGTTTGGAGGATATTTGCTAGTTCTTTTGCTATTCGCTTGGGGAATTTGTCAAGACGTCTTTCATATCTGCGGAGAATATATTCCGCAGGTGTTACACGGTGTAAAACTCGTCAACTACAATGAGCGTATTCTATAACATGTTTTAGAAAAACAAGCACTTATTTCGCTTCTCATATCGGCAGAAGCACGTCATCCTTTGTTGACAAACCGATGGAAGGAATCCTAAGCTGAATCGTAAATAGAGTATATTACACGGTGGCGAGAAGATATGAATTTTATGTTCGAGTGGGAAGAACATAAAAATTCATATCTTCGTGCTAACGGGTAATGTTCTTTTTTATTATATGGAGAAACCAATTCTACAAAAGCAAAAGGCACTCACACACTCACAAAGGTGACATACGGAAATATTTTGAAATATTTATTTCATTTATTTGCTCGGCCCCACTAGCACTTGTGCTATAAACACTGACGAGGGTAAATAAAGGTTATCCATTCTTTCATTCATTCATTCATTCATTCATTCACGCCACTAGGGTCCCGGATGAAGTGGCGTATGCAATCAACGAGTGGTTTAGTTCCCAGTAAAACGCTCTCTTCCATATAATAAAAACTCTTATTCTTTGGCCATTACTGTTTTAACAGAAATAATATACCGTCAGACTGCAGTTACAAACATGACAAAACAACAAATGTTGTAAAAAGAAAACTTTGATTAATGACTTAACGTTTCGTCTACTTCAATATACATCCTCAGAAGTGACGGTTGGATATAATACAATAAGATTTAAATGCTAAAGAGAAATACTTGAACTTAATTAAGACAATTGGGAAAATCGATAATATACAGACCTATCAAAGTCTGCTGGAAAATTTACAAAAGTCTAGTGAAGAACAAGTTTCTCGCTACCCACATTTTCGTTTAAAGAAGGTTTTAAATCCTTAATCAAAAATGATTCCTTTATTCCACAATGAATATCAGAACGCCCGGTTCAGCTAAAATTTCACTGAAATGGTCGCATTTAATATTCTGTCCTGTTGAAGTAATATGATCCGCAATGGCTGATGCTTGACAACTCTTCGTGAGTGATTTGAAGAGAGCATCCTTATTTGTTTGGAGTTGTAGTCTTTATTCCGCTTCTAGTAGGAATCGAACTTTACTATTGTTTTTAAGTGGGCCTGAAAGAGTTTGTAACTGATTCCACATCCGAGGACGCTCGACTAGGGCCAGTAATGAACATCAGTTTCAAGTTGGTACTCTTGTAACGCATACATAGAACTTCATGTCTCTGGAAAAGTCGTGACAATTTCGGTTCCTGGAATAATAATTGTTAAAATCGTCATGGCTGTTTACAGGATCAGAATCTCTTGCTGTTTATGTATATTTCAAAGGGGCTTCACCAAAATTTATTGTCATAACCAAGATCTCTTGTTGTAACGAAATGCGACCCAGGTGTTTAATTTACGGCTGGCTGTGGAGGTTAATATTGGGACGCTCTTCATCGTTATCGCTGATAAATTGACAAGAATTAGATTCGGGATTGTGCTGTTGAAAAGTGAAATTCTCCATTGTCCTTTCTCTAGTATTTTCGGGTAAGACTTGATTCGTGCGGCAAGTCAGCACAAGTTTCAACGACCTGCGATATTTCGTCAGTCTCCACGCGTAGATAAAAGCATCTAAAGCCACCTTCACAAACATCATTTCGTTCGCAATAGTGACCGCAGCAGACAAATCAAGGCCATCTTGTAGAGTTTCCCGTTTCTTGTAAATACTGATATGCACTGTAATAATGTGGGGAAGAGAACACACGATGAAAATTCCTGATAAAAGCAAGGTAACAATGGTAAACTGTTTCTCGCTAATTCTGTTCATTCGAGACTCACTTGTGTGTCTCCCATTCGCTCGAGTCTCAGCGCCACGTCTGCCCCAAAGCCTGCGAGACTCATTGGCAAACTGGCGAAATGACCTCAAAAGCATCGCGGAACTGAGGATAAGCAAAACCGTTATCAGTGTCGAGTGGAGATGCAAGTCTATCTGAAACAAGGTTTCTTTGGGGACTACGACAAACTGCAGCAGAATGAATCCAGTGAAGTACCCCAACGAGAACCCAACAGAAGCGAGGACCCTGTGTGTTGTAACTTCTGAGCGATAGTGGTGTGGGTATGTTATGGCGATGTACTGCGTCAAAATGAGACCAAGAACAAGCAAAAAGGATGCGTTGAGGCCAACGTATGACAACCAGATTCCAATTTGGTGTAAGGTGTGGTACGGCTCGCCTGGTGCTGACGACCATTTTACATACCTTGCCACACGATGCATTATAAAGAAAGGTTCAACAAGCAGGCCTGTTGTTAAATCAACTGAGGCTAAAGCGACGATGAAATACGTGGCTGGTGTTCGGAAGCATTTGAGAGGATCTTTAAACAGAGTAAACAGTAGCAACACATTACTAGTTATTGTTACTGGTGATAAAATCGCCAGGGAGATGCCAGTAGCGAGCTCGGTGTAAAAATACAGTCTGTAGTCTGTTGTTGGTGAGTCAAATAGCAAAGAACTGTTTTTCATGATATAAACAGATCGTCCAAAATGTGTTATGAAGTTACTCCTTTCTTGATATTTCTCAGGGAGTAAACCAAAAACTCTGTGATCACAAAGTTGTAGTTTCCAGTTGTTTATCTGGTATCCGAAAGATATCGGTAATTGCAAATGTGAATCAATGGCTAGTTTTGCAAAGAAAAGTACTGAGAGCCTGGGTCACTGATGAGAATCTATAATCCGGGTTTAGTGATGGACAAAAGGCGAGGACTTTATCCACTCAGCTGGCAGCATAGACGTGTACATCAAGAGAATTGTTGGTCGGGTATCGGCCTCTTGAATGGCGTGCCTTCTGCGCCAGTGCTATAAATTACAATTGGAATGATGACTTGAACAAAAATTTAACACCTCAGGTTTTTTCTTCACAGGACGGTCTTAAGGTTTCCTTCTCGTTACCCCTAGCAGAGATCCATTTTCTCAATTCTTTTGCCAGGACAAGAGATCGAACTTTGAGGAGTATGAGATTACGGGTAGGAGGCCACTTATGTTATTTTTCCTCTATTTTGCAAATTTTGAGTGAAGCTTTTTATAGTATAATGTCCAAACTTTTACATTTCTTTATATCTTTAAAGCAAATACAACCTGAAAAAAAAATGGCCTTCCGTTTGATCAACTGTTTCTACAAATATGCAAAACTTATACAAAAACAACAATGTCTGACAAGACCATAAAGCGCTCAGAAAACATGTCCAAAGCTGTTGTTTACTGTTCGCAGATGCTACATCCGTTTATAACAATACTCTTATTGACCTTTTTGGAAATTCTAGACGGAAACTGACAAACGAGAAAGAGTTTGCTGGTTCCTATAATTGCATTGGTGGTTCTAGGCAGTGGTTCTTACATTATCCTTTTTGATATTTATTTAATGCATTTTAAATTCAATAATCGTAAACGCCGGTCTTGTTAAGCGTCAGCTTCCGTCAAATTAAAATGCTTGTTTGTTCTGCTAGTTTCAGCGGTCATTAAAAAGAAAGGTTCTTAAGAAAGAAATCTTGAGATTTTTCTCGCTTTTATTGTCATTATAGTTAGTGCAATTTTCACGGCAGCTCAACTCAGTAATTCGGTAGTGATTAAAAGCTAGATTTCTCAATCGAAATAAAATGCTAGGATATAACCTGTCTATACTGCGTTGAAAAGCTGACATGCTCTGAGACAATAAGCAACGTGGGTTTTGGTGATGTGATCAGATGCAGGAATTAAGACTTTTTATTTCTTGGTGTAAGCTTGGTAAATCATACATTTTTCATGGCATTTTTTTAGTTTTTTAGTGACTTTTTGTGCTAACGTGGCCATCATAATATTCAAGAGTGAGGTCTCACATGAATGGCTTGCAACCCTTTAAGAGTACATGCAATAGAAAAAAAACAATAACAGATGCTCCGATGTCCACAAATAGAATAGGCTAGTTTCGAATTGTGCAGAAACAAAAGAACAGAGTCGAGGTTCAGGGGAATACATAGCATTTTGTATTGTTCATAACAAAGGAAAATGCAAATTATTCCCCTGAACCTCGACTCTGTTCTTTTGTTTCTGCACAATTCGAAACTAGCCTATTACAAGCGTACGAAAGCTGCTGCACTGCTGCGTCGTGAGGTCCTAAAGTGGCATTTTCGTTGCCAGAGATTTTGCAAAAACTTTATACGTCAAAAAACCTGTGCGGGAGAGGGAGGGGAACGCGAGCGCGCGCGGGACGACTCATTTGGGATTTAGGTAACGGTACGATCATATTGCGAAAAGCGATTTGTGAAAAGAAACTTTGCAAAAGACGCTAAAATCACGCACTTGACTGTCGCAAAGTATTCCAAAAAAAATCCAGCCAAGTTGTAGAAAAATCTTCCGATCTCATTTTGTTTTTGTTTGGTTTTGTGAAAGTAACGAAATTTTAGAGATTCAGGAACGAATTTTCAGAGTGCGTTCAAAATGTCTTGACAAAGAGTTGCCTCCGTTGTCAATGTTTATATGTAAGTCCAGAAAACTTTTTTGCAGAGCTCGAAAATGCCTAGGTACGAGCTTAGGGATACAGTGTTGCGCAGGACTTTGTAACTAGCGGTTTTCTCTGTAAGCTGGCGTAAGAAAAGACAACAGGAGACAAAGGTTAGCTCTTCATTCTTTTCTTTCCTTTAGTTACTTTTCTGCTACTCAGCAAGATTGTGTGCTATTATTAACACTTAAAATGTATTTCCTGACTACAATTGGGTACTGCGAGGACTTCGCGATAACTTTTATCACTAAAAGGATGTTCTAAATAATTTTTATCTAAGATAACTTATTATAATGTCTTATATAATTTAAAGTTCATATATAACAAAAGGTTTTTTTTTTCTGTAAATTCTTCAAAGATATTAATTTCCGGTAGATTACAGTTCGGTCCTGGGGCCCGTTTCTCGAAAGACCCGGTAACTTAACGGGCCCAAAATCAAAGTGTCAAGAAAAGTAGGGTATGCCCTGACCTCTAATGAAGTCCATTTTGTTTCTTTAGCTGATAACTTTACTGTACAGTTTTCAAACCTTTTGAAACTCTCATCTGGAATGGAAAACAAAGCAACTTAATGGGCCCGGTAATTACCTGCAGGAGCTTGGAGAAATGGGCCCCTGGTCTTTCCCAGTGAAAGCACATTCACTTCATTTTAATAGACAGCGTTGTTTCAGGCGATGTAAAAGTGAGTTTAATTGTACTGCAAGGGGTCATAAGCCTCAAACCTTGCTGTCAAGCACAAATCACGAATCAACCTCAGCTTATTAAAAAGTTATATTAGTTAGATGCATATACAGGAAGTGACTACAGCTGGCATGGCAAAATTACATTTTCCCAAAAGTAAGTAAGATGGGGTCTATAGCTGATTACCGAAAAGACCGTAAAGGGGAAGGGGTTCTGACAGTACAAATTGACTCAAGTACCCCTCTCGAGAGGAGAAGTAGCCCAGCGGTTTCTTTGCAAAAAATATTTTCTATCCATATCTTGCAATCGTAGATGAACCCACCGATACAGTGAAAGATCGAATTCATTGGTTTAGGGTTTTACCTTTTTTAACTCCTTTAGGCAATGTTCCTCGCATAATCATAATCATAATCATAATCATAATCATAATCATAATCATAATCATAATGCTAAAGCTAAAGCTAAAGCTAATGCTAGTGCTAATGCTAATGAGAATGAGAATGAGAATGAGAATAATAAGGCACAGTCTGCCAAATAGACAACGATTCAAAGAAAAGCAAACAAAATACACAGAACTGTGCGCAGGCATTAAAACAGAGTACAGAAGTACAGGTATCAAATCAATATTGTTTTTGACTTTCTTGGAGGACAACATGGACAACTGAGAAATGACTTAATATCAATTAGGAACACTGACAAGGAACTGAGTAACCTCATCGAGCGCTGCCAGAAATGGATTTTGAACCAGAATGTAGACATTATTGAGAAATTCTAGGAATTTGTTTAAACGGAAAAAGAATGTAACTTAATGTAATTAACTAGAATAGATTTAAAATCCGCTGGTTGATGTAATAATGATATGCACAAAAGTAAAAACAACCTGCCATAATAATAATCTTTCTAGTTGCGCTAGTTAACAGATCTAAGAAGCAACACAGCCTCTAATTAACTTCTTTAGTACTAAAATATAAAAGATCGTAGATAAGGGTAGCAAAAAAAAGGCATGGCATTTGACAACGTACAGAAACGTCAAGCACGACGCAAATAAGAATTATTAACAAGGAATTATTGTATAGTAAAGCGCCACGGACAATTAGAGTGGATTATGGATTGTGGATTATTTATTTTTTAAAATAAATAAACAATGCACGAAGAAACAATAGTGTCAACGGTACAAACAGGCCCATCCAGCGCTTTAAATGCTTTATCTTTATTTTTGTAATCCCTTGTACAACTGAATATGCAAACAAAAAATGAAAAGAGATAACTACTGAACTGCTTTGTTTCCCTTAGCTAAACTATTGTATTAATCTTTTGTTACTGCACCACTTTGTTCATCGGTTAACTGGAATTTCGCTTGATCTCTTGATTGGTGGAGGTCTGAAGGGAAAGATGACAATTCTTAGTTACCTATTTCTAGGTTATATGAAATACATAGACATTAAATCAATCAGCAATTAGTCAATCAATTAATCAGTCAATCAATCAATAAACCAATCAACCAATCAGTCAGTAGGTGTGTCAGTCAGTCAGTCAGTGGGTCCGTTAGTCCTCCCGTCAGACGGTCTGAGTCACCCATGCAGTCAGTCGACTGATCTGTAAGGCAGAAGGTCAACCGAACGTTTGTTCCTAAATACCTTTACCACCTCGACTGCTTGTTTCCCACGTTCTGGCTGAATTGTCCCAGAATGTTTCCCCGTGGACTGTAACGAGCCACAATGTAAATAGCTCCCGAACCTGAAGAAGCTTGAGCCACGCCGACTGCTGTGGTCCCCTTCCAGACAACCTGGACAGATAGTGAGATTTCTCTTACTTAAGATTGTGTGTGTTAATTTGGACTAATGTTGACGCCTTATATTTATTTTATTTTTTTCACGCTCAAACCGTCCTTTATGCTTTACTGATATAATATTGCATCGAATATGTCTCGAAGCACAAGAAAATAAAATGAAATACATTCAAGTGACATCTGCCATTAATTGTAGATTAGAATACCTGTGTAAAATGGCCAGTTTCAGGAGAAAATCCAGGTTTGTTGTAGTCATACTTTGGCTCTTCGTTGTCGTACCTTTGAGAGAGGAACCCAAGAGATTTCAATTCTATTATACTATTATTGCGAGAAAATAGACAGTGGATTTTGCTAGTAATGATTCAAACAACTGCAGTTGACGTTTATTACTTTTGAATTGCCACTGGGAACTTAGGCTGTACGCTTGGAACAAATAAAAATACTAGAATCTGGCTTACCATAATACTAAGGCATTCGTACAGTCACCAGCAACACCATTAAAAAACGCCAGATTTTCTCCTTCTCCATTCAAGTTTGGGTCATGTTGAAATGTATCTGTCGCAGCCAAGTGATCTGCCCAGACCTGAGCATGCTGCACCAGTGTGTCATCCCAGATCAGCGGATTTGCGCCATGTAAAATACGCCTGTCGTTGTGTGCTTTCAAGCATGCACTCTCTACAGAATTAAAAATGGACAATTATTACAGTAGCCATGCTAGAAGATCATATGAGTTATATCTTCTCAGAACAAAAACGCTTTTCATTCTCACTTTGACGTACCTGAAGGTGTTAGAGTTGGAGGGGCGGTCGGTGGTTCTGCAGTTGTAGCTGGTGCATTGGTGGTTGAGGGGTTGGATGTAGTACCTGGTGCACCTGTGGTTGAAGGATTAGATGTGGTGGTCCCTGGCGCACCTGTGGTTAAAGGGTTAGCTGTGGTCCCTGGTGCACCTGTGGTTAAGGGATTAGATGTGGTATCTGGTGCACCTGTGGTTGAAGGGTTAGCTGTGGTCCCTGGTGCACCTGTGGTTGGAGGGTTGGATGTGGTTCCTGGTGCACCTGTGGTTAAGGGATTAGATGTGGTACCTGGTGCACCTGTGGTTGAAGGGTTAGCTGTGGTCCCTGGTGCACCTGTGGTTGGGGGGTTAGATGCGGTTCCTGGTGGACCTATGGTTATGGTTAAAGGATTAGATGTGGTCCCTGGGGCACCGTGGTGGCGAGTTGATGCTGTTCCTGGTGGACCTATGGTTGGTTAAAGGATTAGATGTGGTCCCTGGGGCACCTGTGGTTGGCGAGTTGGATGCTGTTCCTGGTGGACCTATGGTTATGGTTAAAGGATTAGATGTGGTCCCTGGTGCGCCTGTGGTTAAAGGGTTAGCTGTGGTCCCTGGTGCACCTGTGGTTGGAGGGTTAGATGTGGTTCCTGGTGCACCTGTGGTTAAGGGATTAGATGTGGTACCTGGTGCGCCTGTGGTTAAAGGGTTAGCTGTTGTACCTGGTGAACCTGTGGTTGGAGGGTAAGATGTGGTTTCTGGTGCACCAGTGGTTAATGGATTAGATGTGGTCCCTGGTGCAACTGTGGTTGAAGGATGAGATGTGGTTCCCGGTGCGATGGTAGTTGTTGGAGTGGTGCCTGGATTAGTGGTCACAGGTTTTGTCGTTGTTGGTTCTAAAATACAGAGAAGCGTAAAATGTCATTTCCATACTTATGGCAGCCTGTGTAGTATCTATGTTTTCTGGTTGCTAAAGTCCTATAATAAATTCATTCAAATCTGGTAATGCCTGAATTATTTGGGCTCATTTCACTAACTAGTCACCAATGATATTAAGAGCATGGTATAAAATAATTCGGAAATGTTCTCTCGTGGTATACAGAGGAATATTTCCCTATCACTTATGAGATTTATTATCAAAGGGATAAATAATTTTGCGCAACCTGTCCCGTGATTAGTTCCCCGGATGGAGTCACATCCGGGACTTGTATAGGTGTAGATTCAGGCATTTGGATATCGGGTCGCAGGCCTCTCTCCTGGAAGCTTTGGTGAAGGGCAAGTTTTTCCTTTCCCACCCACTTTACCCTTCTCATTTTTGAAGCATTCAGCGGTAGTACATTATATCATGCGTAGTGTCACGAAAGGCGTGTTTGCCCTAACCTGCGATCATACCCTCCCTCCCTATATTTAGACGCGGGGAAGGAGGACATGATACATTTACTTGTCGGATCGTATGCTCAAAAACCAGATTCTGGTGTTTTCTCTGATTGGTCGACTAACAATACTTATGGTTTGCTGTCTTCTGATTAGCTGTCATATTTCAACGAGACTTCCGGCCCTGCTTCCGGCCAGAAGCTGGTCAGAAAACGGAGCGAGTATTTTCGAGGACGAGTTTTCTTTTGCGTTAGTTGAAGCCCCGAAGAATTTCAATTATAATTCTCTGAAGGCAGAGTGTTTTTCATGTGAAAATGTTTTGGCCGTTCTCTCAGCGCGTTTCTTGAAAACCACAAAGGTGTTGGAATGTTTCAGAACTGTTTACAAAATCAAAACGGCCGCGATAAATTTTCTCGCTCGACTCATGGGTGGCCCTCGATCTTGTTCTTGATATTATCCTTATTCTTCTGTAGATCCACTCGGAGAATTCTTTCATGGAGCCGTTTAAACAGTTTTCAAATTGCTCGCGCGGTCTTGACTTTCACGATAATAATCTCCAGTTCGTGACAAAGAGTGGAACAATTAACAACTAGGAGTAATTGCAAAACGCACGGCAAGTTACAGTCAAACTAAGTGAAGCGTACCCCTCAAGACTTGAACCCGCTAGTCGTTTCAAGAATGCAATAATGAATTGATTATTCGAATATTGAACTCGCTCACTCGATCCAAGAATACGGCTAACGGGTTCCGTTTTCGAAAAATCAATTCACTGTTGCGACTAGTAGGTTTGAAACCTACTAGTCTTTTCAAGAATGCAATAGTGAAATGATTTTTCGAAAATGGAACCCGTTAGCCGTATTCTTGGATCGAACAAACGAGTTCAATATTCGAATAATCAATTCATTATTGCATTATTGAAACCACTAGCGAGTTCAAGTCTCAAACAATCAGTTCATCAATGCAATCTTGAGGGGGTACGCTTCACTTAGTTTGACTGTAATATCATTGAATTATCGGCAGCGCCATCTCAACCTGCTTCCGAACACATTTGTTTTTCAAAACACGGCCAAGTCAGTTTTCATGCATGTATATATGTAACTGAACAAATTATATTCTGCAGACATTTTTTGCGTCTCATGGAAATATAGTGATTTGACTTCCGGTGAATCCTGGTTGGCTCGTAAATGACAGTTCAACCACACCTTTGTTTATTTCAATTAGGGGGCGGTTGGTGGCCGGTCTAATAAATGTATCAGGTGTTATTTTTTCCTTCTCCCTTTCAAAAAAAAACGCCTGATCGCAGGTTATGTTTGCCCTCACTTTTGCTGGGAAAAGGTACTCACTTCCAGTTCTATTGTAATTTGAGTTTATCTTACAATAAACAACCACTTAACTGAGTGGCCAGATCAAGGCAAAGATTTGTATCAGTTTGGTTCTCTTCCCGCAAACCGAGCTCAGCCTTGACAATGCACGCTGTCAAATATAATCCTTGGTAACGGAACAGGAGGCATAAATATCTTCTTGGAACACCGCGTGACAACTCGCCTAAAGGTTACTAAGTTACTCGTAGTATATTCCACGGTATACGTATTTATTACGAAAAAAGTGTTGCATAAATTTTGATAGGGTTATAAGTCAAGCATCTCGACCAATCGGAATGCCCCGTTCTCCTACGGAAGTGATACTCAGTATTGAAATTGTGATATTTGAAAAAATTGGCGCAGAAACATGTTGGTGCATGTGCTGGTGATGGTCTGTACACATTAAATTTGTTCCGGCGATATAATCTGTACATTTGTTTAAATTACCCCAGCATAGTCATTTAATTTCCTATTCATGCCACTTTTACTGCTTTCCATTTTTTAAGATTTGCATTAATTGAGTCTCTTTAAAACGACATGGACTGTCTCAAATATTGTTCTTAAAATTTCAAATATTGGTCACAAATCTCATGGGCTCCTGTAAATGTCGTGTCATGGTCTTTTTTTTACTTCAAAGTTTACTTACGGACACAAAAGTCGCATGTTGTCTGGCAGTTCATTAACATATACTGGTAGTATTGACTGTTAGAGATGCAATAACCAAGGCTTTTCCAGTATGCGCAGTATGCCACTTTATCCGGTGGACAAGCTAATGATAAAGGAGACGAAAACAAAACAAATAGTCAAACGTTGATTAGTACTGTTTTAATCCACTGTTCTCCTGGCAATTGCTCGTGACCGACTACTTTATTGCCAATAACCAAGCCATCAAACTGTAAACTACTCACATAATTTGTGTTGCTAAAGGAGGAGGAGAAGTAAAAATCCCTGGTAAAATAACTTTGTTGCTAACCAAAGCAAGTCCTCAGAGGTTGCTCTGAACGAGTGAGATACCATGCGCTTAAGCTCGAAATCATTTATTTAGCAGCTGACACTAACAGTGCATATGTTTTAACCTATGAACACATAGTGCTACGTGAAGCTGTAAAGGGTCATAAAAACCTTTAACACTTGTCTGAATATTCTTGTACGCTCAATGAATCTGTTCGTGATTTTACCTGCAGTTTGCACGAGAGGTCATTTAGCTCCCTTGAGAATAGGCCATTTCCGAATTACCTTTAGCCTCTTTTTCAAACCGAGTCTTGGTGCTCATCCTTTCATATGAAAATTTGCACGTGAATGGAAACTAATTTTCATATGAAAGGATGAGCACCAAGACTCGGTTTGAAAAAGAGGCTAAAGGTAATTCGGAAATGGCCAATTGAATACCTGACGAAATAGAGTTTAGCTGTGCCATTCAGGAATACCGTTACTGTCTGACTACCAGTCGAATATTTTTACCGGCTTAATCATTTTAACGGTGTTCCTGAGTCCCTGAACCGCCGACCGGTTAGCTCAGTTGGTAGAGCACCGGACTGCCGTGCAGGAGGTCGCAGGTTGAAACCTCGGCCGGACCAACACTCAGAGTCTCTTAATAACTGAGGAGAACGTGCTGCCTTTGAAAAGACACCTACAAATGGTTAGACGTTCAGGTCTTCTCGGACAAGGTCTATAAACCGTAAGCCCCGTCACCTGTACCTTCAGTGTTACATGGCTAGCGGGGGACGTTAAAGAACACACACACTTCTCGTTAAGAGTAGGGCATGAAGTTCCTGGTGTTGTGGTCTGGCCTTGGTTCAGTGTTCTGCATTTCATGGGTTAGTGCTTTAATAAGGGCTGTATAGCCTGTTTGCGCCTTTCTCCCTTGGACTGATTTGTCCAGAAAATGCTTAAAGTAAAGTAAAGTACGTCACTTTTAGAACTGAATGTACTGAGATGTGCATTACGTACCACCCCCACACATGCCACATGTGGCCGGACAGTAAACCTTCATGGAGGCATAGTAATAGTTTCCTTCTCGGCAGTAACCCACGCTTTTCCAATAATTGCAATAGTAGCCGGCATAATAGGAATGGTCTTTACAACTAGAATTGGGATCTAAAAAAGCAAAAAATATGGACACAAATAAAAACAGCAAATCAAGTTTTGATTATTATATAGTAACAATGCGAAAAATAAACAAATCGTCGTCCATTCTTATTGTATATTGTACATGCATGTTTTCAGGCGCCATTTGACACTTTTTAGAAGTATACTCAAATCATCCCCAAGGTAACTATTTGTTTTCACGTTTTTTGTATGATTAATTTAGTTTCTTGATTGCTGGATTCCGATTCTCAGGTCGTGTACACGGCTGGGCTGGAGAATTTGAAAAAAGGCGTCTTTTTAAATTTCTTCTTCGTCCATACTACGCCAGGGTAACTTTTGATTTGTGTTTGAGGAAAAATTGGGCAGGAAAATTACATGAATATTTGCCAGTGTAATCGTTTTCAAAAGGCTCCATTTTCCATTTTCTTTCTACACCGAAACGCAAAGCCGGCATTTTTGAATTCCTCCAGTTTAAAGAGCGTTTTCGAAAAGCTGGGTTTTCGTGACGGATTAGTGTGGACGGTAAACCTAACAGTAGA
>JAHPZR010005876.1:0-2500 GCA_019787425.1 Platygyra sinensis | reverse complement strand
TGATAGATTTTCTTCCTTTTTTCCCTAAACGTAGAAAATCAGTAGAGAAAAAGATCCATCGAAAGAAAAATTGGGGTCACCAAACGTCCAAGATCGTTAAATCCAGGCAAAACTCTAGCAATGGCGATCTGCCCTATCACTTGACTTAGCGCGCGCGCATGCATGACGTGGCATGTAGCCTGTTCCAGGCTCTCGGAGCAGAGGGGCATTCTGTCTGCGCATGCACCAGATTTGAGTTTCGATGAGTGAAGCCGCTGGTGCGCGCCTGCACAAAACCCGCCATTCTTCGAAGAAAACGAAGTTGTGCTCAGTTGTGCGCAATGGCGGTGCAAACAAAATTGTTTTGTCTTTTGCAAGTGTGTGTAATAATTTTTATTGTAAATGTGACGGAAAGTGTAGAAAGGTCTAAGCATGGTTGTATAATCTGCGGGAAAAAGTCTCAGAGAAGTCCATTCCGTTGTGTTAAGTCAAACGCCGACTTGGAAGCCTGTTTTGGTTTCCTCGAGAAAAGAACGGGAGACATTTGTGAAGCCTGCAGAAAAGCTCTCCAGCAGTACAGAAACAATGGGAAGACATTTCACCACGTTAGTGTTTTTCTCACGTTTAATTTCTTTAATTTTACTTACACTCGTGATGTGAAAATAAAGATTGAGCGCTGCTGCATGCAGCTAAAACTAGAGAAGTGTCATAATTTCACTGATAGAGCCAAGCTTTATTTGTAAACAAGTTCATGAAAATGTTAAACATTTTCAGTGGGCTTGAAGTGTAGATCCTTCTAAAATTTAGTATTTATTTTTTGTTCAAAGTATGTTCAGTCGAATCTCAACCAACCCGGACGAGTTCCGAAGAGAAGAGGACCAGTAGTGTCAGGTTCTGAAACAGAGTGTGTAGCTAGTGCAGATAATGATAGGGAGATGGTAGTTATACCAAAGGAGTCCTTTTTAGAAATGGAGGAAAATTTAAAGATTTTGTCTCAAAGTAAGTGAAATTGCTTGCTTGTTCTGCCTTTGAATTCCACTTTCAGCTGTGATCAGTGGTGTAGTTGAGTGTGGACACCATCTTTAAAATTAAACAAAACTGATGCCAGAAAAATTGCATTAAAGGATCATTTGAAATTTTGAGATAAAAGGTCTTCAAAACTAAATAATGGATAAACAACAAACCAGCGGGAAGAAACTTACAACCATAGTTGCTCACAGGGACAGTACAATTTTGAGGAAGAAATTAGCAATTCCAAGCCTCTAAAAGTTAATGTTTGGCCAGACTTGCTCCAAAACCCCTAACACAAGCTCCTACCACTGGTGAATGTACCCCCCCCCCCCCCCACCACCAATAAGACTGTTGCTGCCCCATTCATGTCACTAGCCCTCTTTGTTAAGTGGGGGGGTGGGGGGGGGGGGGGGGGCAGAAGTGGAAATTAATCAGTCAACAAACAGGCAGACAAGCTGCTTCTGGACTACTCTTTGAAGCAACCTTCCAGCCATGCACCCATATCCAAACTTATGATGGAAGGGGGTCAATCAGATAAATCAGCTTCAAATTAACTAATCAAATAAAGAAATAAACAAGTAAAAGAAGCCACATTTTAATAAAAATCCAGACGTATATAATTTTACTAAAACCTGTAACTAAAAATGGTACAAACAATAGTATACAATGGCCACCTACATAGAAGTATTTTGATTGATGCGTTTTTTCCCTTACAAATTAATGGTAGACAAAAGCTACTTTTGATGTTCCATATACATAACAAGAATCTTCATTTAATGCATTGCAACAAGGTCAACTCTTCCAAAATTAACACCATTATGCCCGCCCCCCTCCCCCCAAGGACCCTTAAAAGCCATATTTTGAACATTACGTTTGTCTGAAATTTGTTTTATTCTTTCATGTATTCTGTAGGATGTGACATAAAGCAAGAACTCAACTTGGTCAAAAACAAAATATACAGTGAGATAATTGCTAACAAGGGAATCCACATCTACCAGCCTGAAATGTTCAGAGAATTCTGCATCTCAGCAGGGGCAACAAATATTTTTGATGCCATTCTTGATGCAATTACATCAGCAAGGCACTCTGCTGAGCGTATTAATCTTAATAAGAAAAGGGCTGTGTCAGTTATTTACAACCTTTGCTACTGTTTGAGTCAGGCATGCAATACACTTCAAACTGACCATGCCCTTTACCTTAGGAGTTGTAATATAAATCAAGAAGGTATTGAAACACAACACATTATGGGTCTCTCTTGTGCTAGAAGGACAGTGAACACCATTGCTAAATCGTTGTCTGAAAATCATTGCAAGTCATTCAAACATTTCATTCAAGATGCGATTGAAAACAAGTGGCTTTTAGTGCTGATCATAGATGACTTCACCTCAATTCACACCAAACGAAGACCACAGGCAGATAAGGCATCCGAAGCAAAGTCCATGTGTACGATAGTCGTTAAAGCTTTTAAAAAACATACCTGCCATAAGTGTTCTGCAGGCCAGTATCATGC
>JAHPZR010005875.1:2500-14416 GCA_019787425.1 Platygyra sinensis | reverse complement strand
TACTAGAAATCAAATGCTGATGATCCTAAAGATAAGAAGTTCATGTTTGAAATCAAAATTGCTAGTGATGGACGACACTTCAGCACGATCAAGTCATTGAGCACCGGAATGTTTCTTGCCAGCGACAGAGAAGGAAATGTATCTTTGAAGAGATTTAACGAACAACCTAAGAATGTACAAAACTGGTTTCATTTCTTGCCTCACCTGGAAGACTTGAAGTACTGCAGAAAGACTTAAACTGAAATATTTGGTGTGAGTAACTTCAATTATGACAGCATACAGTTCACAGCTTCATATAGTCTGAGGTGGAAGCATGTTAGCGTTCAAATTGAACAATCAATATGTTCAATTATTATCGTCTTGAATCAATCCCGTTTTCTGCATGTTTGTTAAATTATGCAGCATTTTAGCATAGAATTGATGAAGCCCATAGTAATTCCCATGTGGAATCAAAGCAAAACATGCATGTATTCAAACAAACTCAAACTGAGACTTTTTGCTAATGTTTGAGGTTAGGTTATTGGTATAGGTATTCTCTGACCACGAATAGTCAGAGCCATGACAATTTTTACATTACATTTACCTGGCAAAACAATTCGTCATCAGATTCCACAACACGTATGCGACGTTTCTAAACTTGTTCATATATAAATATTGCTACAGGACTGAACAAAGTTTTAACTGTGTGCAAACGCAGTCCACTAATCATTCTTCCATCCTCTCAATCTTTCCCCTTCCTCCGTCAATAGACCCCATCGCGGTTTTCGACGCCACCTTGACGGGTAAGCAAAGCGGTCAGAAATTATGGCGTTTCTATGGGAGCCCGAAAGCAAATAGGTTTTTGCAAAATCGAATTTTACACATATTGTTAATCGCAATGTTAAAATACTAGGTGGAAGATTATATTCATGAAGTTTGAGAAATGTAGATTGGCTTGAAGATGGTCAGTTAAATTTTTAGTTTTCAATTCATTTGTCTGTAATTTTGGCTGGGTAGCCACGGTTCGCGGGAAAAATATCACTAACAAATGTATGGAAAATAAGAAAATTAACTGAGCCTACATCTTTAAAACTTGGTGAGTACAATCTTCTGCCTAGTATTGTAACGTTACAATTCACAAATTGTGTAAAATTCAATTCTCGAAAAAGTTGTAGGTCATCGGATTCCCATACACTGCACTGTAATTTCTGACCGCTTTCCCTTTCCGACAAGATAGCGTCAAAAACCGTCATAAGGTCTATCAAAATAGTGCACTCAGCTATATTTACATATGTACATAGCTATATTTAGCGGGAAATGTCTGCAAAGCCTGACAAACTTCAAAGGAACAAATAATGGTTCCAAGATTGATGTTTGAAGGTCCACATAATCCAAACGCTTTGAATTAGCAAATTGATGTCAGTTTTTCATGCGTCTGTTCTGTTCTTGATAATGAATGTCGTCATATCATTGTCAAATTAAGTAGCTGTGGATCCACGGGGCGATAGCCGAGTGGATCCGCAGACTACTTTGACGATGTTATGACGAATTGTATTGTCAATAACAGGACAGACGCATGAAAAACTGAGGTCAACTTGCTTTTTACGGTAACAAATGGTCAAATTGTTCGCTCTCGCTCGTTGTCGCATCGCATAAGTTTCATCTTCATATGTCTGTCTGCTTATTGACTATAAAAATTAACCAATGAGCGCGCGAGAATTTCGGCAGTTAACGTAAAAAAACAACAATTTCGCTTAACAAGAAGCGGCCGCTCAATGGAAGTTCGCCTATATGACTTTGCCATTGTCCTGCTTTATTTTCAAAATTCCACCTGGAAACAAATGATAGTAAGAAATCGAATTCCATTAGGTACAGAGAAGGCAAGAACGACTTATATCTCTGTGTAGAAAGCGCGGGAAAGCTATCACTTCGTGTAAATTAAATGAACATTGACGTTAACAATCTTTTGCCATTAGTACATGAGAGGCAAGTAAGGAAATTGACCATTTGAAAAATTATTCATGAGACACAGAAATGCTCGAGTGCTTGCGATATTTTTAGGGGTGTATTATTTAAGTTGGGATACATATGATAACCTGCCATTAAACGTTCTTTTTCTCCCCAGAGAGTGTGTTCACGTGACGTCATCAAATTCTAAAGAACCACTAAAGGTTTTATCCTCATCAGGCATAATAGGTACCTAATTTATATCTGTTTACAGCTTTCCAGCTCAATGGCGTCCTGCTTTTCAAATTCCACGCATTTTGAATTTCAAAGATATAGCGTTGCGTGACACAAAGCTAAGATCGCTTTTGTCGAAAAACATTTACTTATCTCGTGATTATTAGCCATTTTAGGAGTTAAAATATTAGAAAAAAGTCCTTGTGTAGGTAGCCAAAGTAGGCTCCAGATATTTAAATTATTTTCCAACCGCCATTTGGAGGATTAAGGAGGTGCTCCAACATGACAGCTCCACACTAGGCTCTATAATTTTGCGCGGTCTTCGTTATTTATCATCTATAATAACACAATTTCTTGACTTGATTTTAATTCTTATTGCGTGACAGGGTGTTTTTTATTGTTACGCAATAGCAAATGAATTCAAACACAATTCAGCAAATATAGTAAAGTAATTGTAACATTATAGAGGATAAATAGAGAATACAGTTCTCCAAGTTGAAGAAGTGTACGTTGTCCCTAGTTTAGATATATTCGTGGAAAATGTTCCGCGCAAATTTCTAGTAAGGAGCCGCCAGGTTTTTGTTTCCTTTTTGGTACACCAATATGGCCCGGAAAAAAGTGTAAACATCAGAAACTTACTTTGGTTATCTAGGAGACTGATAATCTGCACTGAACAAACAAGCATGTAAATAAGAACTTTTCCAAAGACTATAACGTCTTAAATGGCTAATAATCACGAGATAAATACATGTTTGTCGACCAACGCGATCCTAGCTCTATGTCAAGCACTGCCATAACTCGAAAATTCAAAGTGCGCTGGTTTCCAAACGAAGGACGCCATTGAGCGGAGCAGGAAAGCTTTAAACAGATATAAATTTAGCAGAGGAGCTCCTGCGCGCCGAAGACGCGCGAGCGGAGCCCCACACCTTAGAAAATTGGGTAACCCGTCGATCGCAACTTTTTGGTTGTCATGTGACTACCCGTACGTACGTACCTCCGTACTCCAAAACAAAGATAAGAGAATAAGAGAGTAGCACTATAACCCTAGGTATATCTTTGATATTGGGCATCAATGCTAGGATTTATTTACAGCTGTCAAGAAAAGATATCCGCTGACCAGTATCACGTGACCATATTGCTCGCTTAGGTCAAGAGCTCATCGAGGTGCCGTATTTTTTTAAGTTGACCACTGATCAGTCACTAGGTTTTTCGATTGGATCGCGTACTCAAGCCAGGTTATTACCCTGGTAAAGAATGAGTGTGTAGACTCAAAGGCAAAATTTCGGCGCAAATTAAACCCCGATGCGTTGCTGACTTTTCTCCCGACATATTCCTTAAACAATCGTCTCTTGAAAACTTTCTGATATATTGCGTTCGTAAAGGGTTTTCGTGCACTTGCGCTAACTTGCGATGATTTGCCCTCACTTTGGTCGAGATCCAATTTTCACGCAAGTCGAAGCAAGACTTTCACCGTTTGGCCACCCAATCCAAGTCAAAGAAAGCTGAGAGACGTCCATTAACCTATTATTGGCCAATGAAATAGAGGATAGTCTACCTTAAAATGTTTTATTTTTCTTTGTGACTTGCGTGCACTTGAGAGTCCTTTTGGCCACCCAACGCAAGTCTCTACGCAAGTTCAACTTGCGTCCACTTGCGACTACTCGCCGGTCCGTTTGGCCAGGGCTTAAAAATTTGATGACGTCATGTATAAACGCCCTATAAGAGAACGTCTGATGGCAGGTAAACATCGGAAATAAAATGTTATTATTAAGGAAAGAAAGAACGTGTAGCGTGTTTCTATGGAGTTTTAGCATACTTCTACTAGTACTAGCGTTCTATCACAAATGCCGCTCTCTGATTGGCTCCCCTACTCACTATCTATTCTGATTAAGGATTAAGATAAAATTTTGAATAATACCAAAAGAGCTAAATTATTCGCTTTCGATTTCGACTGTTCTGCAAACGCAGAGTGGGGAGCGAAAAAAGTTGCGAGAATGTGAAAATGTGTGTATTTATTTGTTTCTTTCTTTGTCAATATATATGTTTTTTATCTTCTTATTTTTCAGTGATGAAAATTTTTTCAAGGGTTTCGCTTAAACGTCATCACTTAAGGTAATTCCTCTGAAATAAAAGTGGCAATAGATTTTCGTTCAAACTTTGCCCACTGAATATTTATCATATAAGAACTTCAATTTTGAAATAAAAAGGGGGGTGCCCATGCTCATTAAGGAACACTGAGTCATTGAAAATGCCCCATTTTGGCATTTTTTCATGCTCATTACAAGAACGCATTCCCAGTTATAATATTAAATTTTTATTACCGAGGCTCATGCATGCAGTCAATCCATTGTGTCGGACACAAATAAACTTTTAAAGCTTGATTTAGACAGAAAGCTGAATTCTTGATTAAAATTTCAACCAAATTTCTTGGCATGGTAACCATACGCAGAATAGAAAAGATAACAGTTTATCTGCTATTTCCACACTTTTTTTCAACTTTGAGCAATAGAAATCAAATTGGTCTTTCCTCAAGCAAAGTTTATGATAAGTTGATTACAATGACTGGAAAAAAAGTTGGGGTACCCATGCTCGTTGGTGCGTTATAGCCATTTTTCAACTGACTGAGCTCAATATCAAGGCCAATCCGCTATGTTTTTAAGGTAGCTCAAAACAGTTTCTAGTACTTTCCAAGACGTAGATTTTGATGGGTCATAATTACCACTCTTTATCAGTTGATGCTATAATCATGATATCAAAAAACTGCCCAATCACTGGAGAACACGTTGGTATTCTTTTCGTGACACAATAGGTTACCATAGCAACACTATGACCTGCTAAAAACACCCTTAATTTCAGCTTTAAGCGCTTATATTTCAAAAATGGCACGGTGAAATTTTTTCTTATTATAGAATTTTTATAAGCAGGATAAGATGCAACTTTTGCCAAAGTTTAAAAAAATTCTCTAGGTGGCGTTCAGAGCCACCTTAACTTTTCGAAAAGTTAAGGTGGCTCTGAACGCCACCTAGAGAATTTTTTTAAAGTTTGCCAAAAAATGTGCCTTATCATGCTTATGAAATGTTGATAATATAAAAAGATTTCACCGGGCCGTTTTTTGAATTATAAGCCAGCCCTAAAGCTGTAATTAAGGGTGTATTTAGCAAATCATACTGTTGCTATGGTAACCTATTATGTTTTGAAAAGGAAAACGACGTGTCCACCAATTGTTAGGCAGTTTTTTAATACCATGATTGTAGCATCAAGTGATAAAGAGTGGCTATAACGACGAATCAAAATGCAAGTGCTTGAAACTGTTTTGAGCCACCTTAACATGCGCGTGGACGAGGGCACGCTAAATGACGCCATAAATTATGCACAAAAAGGATGCGCAGTGCAAATGTGAGGAATGAACTTAAAATGAGAGAACTTTAGAAGGTGGAGTTGACAAGCGCCACGTTGCTAAATGGGTCTTTTGTGTTTTTTAGAAAGCTAAGCACTTTTTTTGCGAGGCAACACAGCTTTCGCCCAAGGAAACCGAAGGCGGATTAGATTATTTCAAGTTCAAGTCAAGATTTGGTACATTTTAAAGATATGGTCAAAACTACTTTCCGTTTTTTTTTTCCTTTTTTTTTTAAACGTGAACGTCTAACTATGAAAAACTCAATTGTGAATTTAATGTTGTTATGTCTCCCATTTACGTAATGTAAACAACTCAAAGCATCATTTTTGTTCTTGAAAAGAGTAAAGGTATCGTCCATATACCGGAACCATGATTGATGTTCTTCATCACTCATTTCTCTTCAAAATCGCAAATGAAAATGTTCGCCAAAACAGGACCAAGTGGAGAGACCATTGCGACACCATCAATCTGGTCATAATATTGACCATCAAAAACAAAAATGGCTCTTCTTTGTTGCAAGCAAGAGTAAATTGCAAACAAGATGCAAACAAGAGTAAATTCTTTAGGACCAATCGGAGTAATCTAGGTGGATTTGCGAGGGCAAATTGAGCTTATCAGGGCAAATTTCCATAGTTTCATTCAGTGGGACATTAGTAAATGGTGAACTGACATCAATTAGGAACATATGAGTTCGCCGTTGTGAGTGTCCTGTTTGGCCCATTCTGCAAAACTGAAGGAGTCTTTAACTGAAAAACAGTTTGTGGAGATAGGTTGGAGGACGCTTACAAGGCAAGAGGCAAGGTTGAAGTGGTAGGTGTTAGTGGAAAAAACAATTGGACGAAAGAGACACCCAGTTTTGTGAACCTTTGGTAGCCCATAAAGAACTCCATGTGTGAAACCATTGGGTAGGACCTCTTAAAAGGTGTAGTCGTCAACGTCGTTTCTTTTATCCTTTCCTTTTTATTCGTTTCCTTTTTGCAATGATTTCTACATAGGGAGAACGAAACGCCGATCACGTGACAGAAAAAAGTACATTTTAAAGCCCTAACTACAAACTATCACGAATCTGCAATTGCTGATCATGTTTTCTTAACCAACCATAGAATTAAGTGGGATCATTTTGAAATATTAGCAACTGGTCGATCAGACTTGCATTGTAAAATTAAAGAGTCTCTGTCGATCCTTGATCTAAAGCCAGCCTTAAATGAAAACGTTGACAATGAGAAACTTCATCTTTTTTATTAGCATATTCTTGTCGTTTTATGTCAATCAATTTCGTTAGTTCCCAGTCCGTACAGTTGTATTTTTGAATTTAAATTTATCTGCAACTGAATGATAATCTCTTCTGATGATGTATGTTGTAACATACGAAACGTTAAGGTTATAAAAGTTATGCAGTTCAAGAAAATGTTTGTAACCGCTGTTTGCGTTATAATTTATCATATGCAAAACTGAGAACACTTAAAATTAAAGCTCTCAAACCAAAGCACATGTATATGAAAGTCGGAGAATAATAAACACTAAAACATACAAATGTCTGGTAGATTGATATAAAAGAATTAATATTAGGAGAACGTAATGTAAGTTTTTCATTTCTCGAGCTTTCATGCGATTGTTTATTATTGCGTATGAAAAAATTGTCATTTGACGCAACATTTTATGCCTCCTCGGTGGTCCGTTGCTTTTCCTCCCGTTCCCTCCAAAACTATGAGTTCTAGGCTATACGTACACAGATAAAGAATGCATCGAATGTAACGAAACTTGGCAGGCAAGGAGGATGATAAATTACCTATTTATTGGTATTTAGAAAACAGTCCTAAGAACACACGCGCGCTGATTGGTTAAAAATCGTGTTTGTATAACTCGATGGAGACACAGAACTAGCGCGCGCTGTTGACGTAGTGATGGCGCGAGCAAAGAGAATTTACATTTTGATATCCAGAGTTACCTGTTGTTTTCCTTTTTCTCGTCGTGGTGTTTTCTAAAAGAAAAAGAAAACATATACTTCGTGTTTCTATCGAGTTATACAAACACTCGTGAAACTTTGGGAGAACTCGAAAAAGCTGTGGAAACACTCGCCTGCGGCTCGTGTTCCCACAGCATTTCTCGTTCTCCCAAACTTCCACTCGTGTTTGTATAACTCGATAGAAATACGGTACATGTTTTCTATTTCTTAATTATTATATAGACACGAGTGTTTTACTGGAAAATATACCACTCGTAAAATTCATAAAAATTACATCCGGGACCCGAGTGGTTTATTTTCCATAATCTCACACGTGAGTTTATCGATGATTCATTGATATCAAGTTTGTCTCTTAAATTGTACTTAAATTCGTTGGTGTATCATCGAAACATCTTCGGGTCTTCCTCGAAAGTCTTCGGCAATCTTCGGAAATCTTCGGACATCTTCGGAAATTTTCGGAAATTCTTGGAAAATGTTCGGGAGCGCTCGTCTGGCCTTCGGAACAATTTTGGAAAATCTTCGGAAACCTTCGGAAGGTGGTCGGAAATCTTCGGAAAATCATCAAAAACGCCGTCATCAGCATGTCTACATAATAAAAAGAACATTACACGGCGGCTTGAAGATATGAATTTTATTTTCGGGTGGCAAAAGCAATATTTTACTCACTCGCTGCGCTCGTTCGTAAAATATTGTTTTGCCACTCGAAAATAAAATTCATATCTTCGCGCCACCGTGTAATATCCTCTATTCAGTTATTTCACCCCATGTGACTGCTATTGTGACGTCATATATGATGTCCAAATTTATCATTTAAATGAAATGATACGGGATAATGTATTAAAACTTTGATAACAGTGTTCTGCATAGAATTCTATTATTTCTGGTGAAAACCCCATCTCAATCGAATAAAATGGCGCAAAGTTACAGGTAATTAAGGTCGCCGAACACAGTTTTCAAGTGCTTTTGACCAATTCACCATTACTGTTAAACTACTTATGCTTTGGCGCCCGTTATTTTGCAAGAGTCAAGGTTAATTGCAGAAATGTTTAGTCTCGCATGTTGATTAGGGTGTATGCTGCTGCCATGGCAACGGGGCTGGTTGAAAACAAGGCTTAAATAATGTTTTTTTTAATCCGGTCGTAAGATTGTTTCATCTTTTGCACACCCTTCTGTCAACACTGCGATTTTCGTAATTCGCCGTTAATCGTTCTCTCTATATTTAAAATTCCCTATGTCAAAATTCGGATTTTTCGTGATAGATCATTCACGTGGTCTCTGATCTATTTTTTTGTCAAATTTCTAGAAATTCTAACGACTGGATCGTTAGAAATCGGCACGTTTCTGCTAAAGCAATCGGTCTCAATTTTTCGAGCAACTGCGCATGCGTTGCATTTAACTGGGTTCTTTCGGTAACAAACAAAAGCTTAAAATTGCAGGGTTCTTTGCATCTTTACCTTTTCTAGCATATCTTTGTAATAAAAGACTAAATCCATCAATACACTGCGCTCAATCATAGAGAAAAATAACATAGATAGTGCAGGTGATGAGTAAAAAAAATGATTGCTCTATTGACGGCATGTTTGTTAATTGAAATCCTTGTGCACGCAGTAAATTGCATCGGCAAAAGCACGCGCGAAAATTAAATTTAGGAACCTTCCGGGAGGAAAAGCCCTAGCAACCGACCATCGTGCTCTCATGAAACACCACATTATTCCCCATCTTTTAAACACTCAAATAGTTTTTTTTTTTTTTTTTGCGATGTTTGAATGTGTACTGAGTTGATTTTGGGGAAGTTGTCTTTTTGGGTGCAAACTAATTAAATTTCCAAGACATGTATCTTATTATTCACTCGAAATTATTTCGAGAATATAATTTTCACCATGTGCGAAACCTTCAAATGGATTAAGCCTCTGGTGGTTGAGTCGCAGAATGATGGTCTACAGATTCCTGTTAAACTTTCTTTGGGCAAATGATTGTGAACGACGCAAGGGCTTTTAAAAATACGTTAAAAATGCAAAGATTTGAGCCTCCGTGGTCAAATTTCAATAAATGGGTTAGTCATATTTTAGTAAGGTCCACATGCCTTGACCTATATTAAGTTCAAATAGAGACACAACTGATAATTTCGAAATGTTTTAACCTTATTAATTTTGTTATACAGTAAATCCTCTTTTGAGGCCACTGGGGGGCTTTTTTTTTCAAGCACTTTTGAGGGAGGGGCAGGGAGGGGGCTTAAGAGAGAGGGGGAGCTAAAAAGAGAGTGGAAGCTAATTTAATTTAGCAAACGCATCACCTATAGCAAAAATATCGTGGTATCAGACCGAGTAGACTTACGTGTTGTACAGTTAAAGTCACTGTCAATAGTATTTCATTCACTTGTGGGAGCCTAAAAGTAACAAAAACACAATTCTTATTCTTCATAAATCTGCTTTCGGCCTCATGTTACTCTCAATCAAAGGGACTTCCAAATAAAAAAAACTGTCAAGTTTTATCATCATATTTTCAATAGTACGTTGATAGTCTCCCTTCAATTCCTCCACCGTGTTTTTTCGTTTCTATTGTACGAGCTAAATCAATCCATTGTCTCTTCCATGTAATCAATTCCCTGCTAAGTTCAGTGATTATTTTACGCATTCTCTTTTTGCAACTTCTATCTATCTTCCTATTGATTCCATTCTCATTATTTCTTCTTCTTCTCTCCACTTCCAAAAATGCTGGTGAGGTCATCGAAGTCTTTGTTGCACTCCACCGTCACCTTGAGTTGTCATACGTGAAATAACGGAAAGCCAATCGCTTCAACAGCCCTTCGAATTATAAGCAGTTTTAAAATAGCAACCAAAATCACTTAATCACACTCTTATAAGAGTCACGTGGCTAATTCAGGTTTCAGTCACTAAGATATCATTTTCTTCTTTTGCATGACTCTGTCTCCCAGGAATTTCCGTTTTGCTATGCTGACTCGGATGCCTCGTCAAAATTCATGTCATCTCCTCAACAAAGCGTCGAAGAGTCATCGTGACTTTACGGTGTATTGCGTCGAATTTGATACGATGAGTCCATTTTAGACGCTCTAGGTGAGTCTTCCGTAGCCTTCTTCTACTTACAGGTAATAGGGTATTGAAAGCTGCAATCTCCACATAGTCTTGGGTTTTTCCCCTATCCAGGAACTGTTGCACTTCTTTCAGGTAGATTTCTTTGATATCTTCCCCGACGTTTTCACGTAATGGCTTCCACGGATCTGGTTCATCGTCGTTCATTTCTTCTTCTTCTTCGGAACTACTACTTTCCTCCTCCTCGTCATGTTCTTCTTTCTCTTCTTCTTCAGGTTCTTCTTCGGAGCTACTACTTTCCTCCTCTTTTTCTTCTACGTTTTCATCATTGTTAGGTAGCAGCGTAGGAATCACCTTCATGCCTCAAGAGGTGACTTAACACACGTATTCTGTCATCACTTGCGGGATGTGAATCCGGTCCAGAACCATGTACCCGATCGAATGGTCGTTTAATCACTTTTTGATACATTTCCATCACATCTTGCCAGTAAGTGGGAAAAGCTTGAAGCAGTAAATTCCTGACGCCTAACTGATATCTTGGTTTCTTGAAGGCTATGACGTAGTGGGTGTTCCTTGAAATACTCTTGGCGTATTTCCCCGGTGGAAACATGTCTTGGCATAAGTACAAAACGGTGATATTTTGGTGATGCGAATGTTTGGTGAATAAGTCTAGTAACGCTTTATCTTCACCTCCTTCTGCCATCAGATCGTCTAACACGAGTAAACACCTATCGGAAACCGTTTTTGCAAATGGAAGGTGGTAGGAACCCCTTCGTGAAATTGTACACCCGCTTCTTTCATAGTTCGGAATCCGTCTTGCCATGCCCCGTAGCAATAACGAATCGTTGGCGGAGGGTTCACAAACAATTTTTCCAAATGATCCAAGAGTAACAACTCGGTAAAACAAGTCGTTCCGCAGCCAGGGAGACCCACAATCAAGATACTAGAGGGTGTCTTGAGCCGAAACGCTTTACCCCTCTCTATTCCACTAGGTATCCCAGGATTGTTTTCGGTAGGAAATGTGATCTCTGGCACTTCCTCTCGTGTTTTTTTCTTTGACAATTATGTTTCTCTTCCTGCACTGATAGAGGTATTTCACTTCCATTAATCCTTGGCTCCTGTTTGTTTGTAATTTCGCTTCTTGTAACCGAAACGCTTTTCCCCTATCAATTCCATTTATGAAACCCATTCTGCTTTTCAGTAGGAAGTGTTATCTTTGAAGCATCCACTTGTGTTGCTGCTGGTGATTAAGGGATGTGGCCATTTTCAAGTCATTTCCAACAAGAACACCTCTCGTGATGTCTTCTACTACCAGCACGAGTAAATGGCTTTTGAAAGTAACG
>JAHPZR010005874.1:72500-103243 GCA_019787425.1 Platygyra sinensis | reverse complement strand
TTACAGTATCAAATGCGTCATCTTGTTTCTTATAGAGATTGCAAGTGTCCCAAGCCGTACTGGAATAACTACAGCCTCCCAGATTACATTCTTTACCTGGATTCCAGTCCCTGGCTGCTTTGTAATCGTCGGACTGATACAACCCATCTTTCTCCTCGATACAATCTTCACACAAAGTTGTATCCAGTAACAGGTCGAACCTTTCTTGCCACAAGTCCACTTCTTTAGCCATCTTACAAACTAGTTTGTACAGTTCATGACAAACTCCTTGGTGCGTCGCTCTAACTGTCATTTCAAACGGAATTCTCACTTTTTGTTCCAAGTCTTCTGTGATTTGTTGCATCGTTCTAATGGGTCTTACTAGAGAAACAAGCGCAATACGCATTGGATACGCCAGACCCATGGTGGCTGCAAACATGTTGGTATCTTCAGACAACTCGGGGGGTCTGTTGCAGGGAACAAACTCGAAGGCTTTCGTACGTTTATCGTACATTACCTCGTACCACTCTGAAGTAAAGAGAAACACAAAGTCACTACTTTTCATCCGTGGAAGGATGCAATCTTTCCACTCGGGTCTTTTTTGTTCTAAATCTGTCTCCGACATACTTTCTCTATTCGGATTATAAAACAAAAAATCGAAGATGAACAGAGCGTCAATCAGCGTGTTGGTATGTTCTGACCATTCTTCCCAGCAGACCTTGACTTGACTGTCGATGATCTCCTTGATATCACTATCGTTGTTTTTGTTCGTGCAAAACTTCATGATGTTTCCAAGCTCATTCAAGCACCCTGACTGCTGTTGGCTAAGTACCGATTTGAAATTTATACAATATGGATGTGACGTCATCTGGTTTGTGACTGGTGTATCTAGTTTAACCTTTTTGATCATAGAATCCTATGATTGGTCAGAATAGTATAGGCGGGAAAACACATAACGCTGTCAAGCTAGTTTGACGGCGTCCTTCGCAAAAGATGATTCCCTTATTTGGTTCCAAAGTGTTGTGATTGGTCAGAATAGTTAAGGCGGGGAAACACAGGACGCTGCGGAGTGAGTCGTGTAGAGCATTACATAAACTCGGCAAAATGTCAATTGCACCAGTTCTACCTAGAAAATGAGTTGGAAAAAATGCAGTGCTTCTGTGAACGACCCTTGAGAATGTCCCAGTCACAATCTGAAAAAAACCCCGGACGTCTATTCTTTATTTGCCGCAAACGTAACTGCAAGTTCTTCCAGTGGGTCGATCAAATGCCTAGCAAAAAGGTCAGAGCCTGGCTATTAGAGAATGAACGTCCCTTCAATCACACAGGTTACCCACGACCGTATGAATTATACAAACCTGAAAGGCAGAATTATGTGTCCAATTTGATACGACAACCGCCCTACGAGAAGCAATCTAACCACTTCCGCGATGAGCAGACAGAGAGAGATCACGTGATCCCCGAACCTCGTTGGAGCTGCGATTGTATCGCTGGATGCAGAAAAGCGCACAATCACTAGTCACCTGTGTAATCTAGTCCAATCAAAACAATCCACGTCCAGAACGCTGAGTGGTCCTAAAAATACCATAAACTTAACTCTAGAGACATTGACTTTTCAGTTGCAGGCATCATGGCTTCTATCAAGAACAGCCTATGTCTCGTCATAGACCTAGAGGGATTCTTTGTGCAAAAGAAATTTCAAGTGCGTGAAATGGGTTATTACTCTTGGAGTGATCACTTTGGCCGCCATGCTTTCTTTCAGCCAGCAGCACTCAAAGACTTGTCTCACAAGGATAAAAAGACAGTGAACTTTGCAAAACATAAAATACATGGACTCACTTATCAACCTCGTTACCGAGAGAGAGCTTATGATCAAGATCAAGCAGATATTGTCCTATTGCGATTGTACAATCAATACAAGACTTTTGAAAGAACTGTAGTAGCCTACAAAGGAGGTCATATTGAAAAGAATTTGTTAAACAAACTGAACATTCCTTGCCTCGATTTTGAAACTTTAGGTTGCCCCAGGTACGATCAGTTAAAACAATCGATTGTAGAACCATTACCTAGCTGTGGTTTTCACTTAAATGATAATATTCATCATTGTCCAATGACCGAGTGTCACGCATTTTGGTTATGGTTTCAAACTTATGTTATGTAAATATTAAGTTTCCACATCCTGTAATTTTAGGAGAAAAAATGATATTAAAAATGGTTAACTTACAATTGCGTGATTTCTTTGTTTATTTTATAGACACGAGCCTCTCTTAAGTCCTTGTTTATGTTAGCAACCAGGCTTTTTACTCGTCCAATACGGAAACGGGGTTAATGACGTCATTCCCCGACCGTCAAAGGGAGTGGGAACAACCTTCGTATGACCTTCGGAAAAGTTTTGAAGAATCGTCGGAAATCTTCGGAAATTTTCGACAACCTTCGTATGACCTACCGACGAGTTTTAAAGAATCGTCGGAAAGTTCGGAAAGTTGTCGGAAATCTTCGGTTTTTTCATTTCAATAACTCGTTGGATGCTGATGTTATTAAACTCAAGAAAATTCCTTTTCATAACTTTTGATTGTTTGTTTTCATTTCAATCATTCATTGGGTGCTTATGTTATTAAACTGAAGAAAACACCTTTTCATAACTTTTGATTGTTTGTTTTCATTTCAATCATTCATTAGGCGCTTATGTTATTAAACTGAAGAAAACCCCTTTTCATAACTTTATTTGTTTGTTTGTTTTCATCCCAATCATTCATTGGATGCTTACGTTATTAAACTCAAGAAAACTCCTTTTCATAACTTGTTTTGATTGTTTGTTTTCATTTCAATCATTCATTGGGTGCTTATGTCCAGTAAGTCAGGCTAGTGAGATTCAATGCTCTTTATGAATAAGCATCACAAAGTTTCATTTTTCATATTACTTCATATTTGACAGAATTGTGTGTTTTTAGAGACTTTTTAGGAAAGAGGACACTTTGTGATGCTTATTCATAAGGAGCATGCTTCTCATTAACCTGCATTTCTGGACATCTCTGCTAGTTGGACCCTCATACTGTTATTATTTATTAAAAGTTGACAAAGTAAATATCACACTCTGTGTTCATGTTAAAGTACCCATAACGTCATTTTTTTTTTTTTGAATCTACGTCACAACTCAATCCAAACAAAGGAAAGACTATGGTGGACCAAAATGTTGGCAAATTTGAACGTTTTTCAAAACTTAAGATTGCATTTTATCCAAATCGATCTTTCTTTCGCAGAACTTCATTGGGTAATATATAGAATCAAATGAGAATTTAAAACAAGAACAAAAATTGGCGTTATGAGCACTTTAAAGCAAAGTTTATTATCAAAATCCCGTTACAACGTTTGCGTTCTATTAGCAACGAGCGCGAATTATCTTAAAACTAATGTGCCTAACTTAAGAAATATCCATTGAAAGAATTTCATACTCGTTATTCAAATGCATGTTAGTTGAAATGGAATATAACTCTAAGATTTGATTAACTTCAAACGGAAAAACATAATGAAGAAACTCTCGAAAACGAATATTATCCCAAATGTTATTTACATGGCAAGTCGCAACATAAAAAACTACACGATAAACATCTCTTTGAATATTTCTGATGACGCTTTCTAAAACATTTAAAATCGTTACAACGTTATCTGTTCTGACGTGGTAGGGAAAACGAAACTGAAACAAAGCAAGAAAAACTACATTAATACAACGCTTTCTAACCTATAATCATAAATGTCGGCATTAACTACAACATTCCTGAATTTCCTCCGGTAAAACATAGTCCAGAAATATGCGAAAAAAAAACCCTATTTAGTTGTGTGTCGGCGTCACATATGCCTAACGTTATCATAACGTCAATACGAGGGAATGGAGAATGCAGTAGACCATGTAATAGTCTTTCCATCAGAAACTGGACATGTTCAATAGGAAGCGGGTAGCCAACTTCGAACTGAAGCAAAAAAAAAAAGTAATACGATTAATGTTTGGCGAACGTAAGCACGTAGCACCAACTGTGTTTGTAGAATCCTTTTGATTTTAGACCATGCTATAAAACAAGCGTCAGTTTATCACTCACTCACTTCGCGCACGTGGTAATCAAGTTAACTTTAAAACTGACGCCATGTTTAAAAAAGTCAAACTTACCGCGTTCATTCGTTGTTCCAGTCCTGCTCTATCCTGTATTGCGGCTTGAAGTGCATTAATTGCCTGCTGTCGCGGTCGGAATTTGTTCGTTACGCGGTTCAATAGCTTCCATGGACAGTTTGTCAGTTTCATCGTTGGGCAGTTCACTGCGACAGTGTGGACATAGTTGCGAGTTCCTCTCCCATTCTCTTTGGCAACAGCGGTGGGCGAATTTACTACAGCATGGGTAGCGTAGAACATTGCCTGCGATAATATTAAAGCCATGATGTTCGTCGATCAAGCAGAAAATGCAGTGCTTGTCGCGGACAGTTTCCGGCACTATCTCTACATCCAGACCGCGTAGTCTTCGGGATTGACGCTGTGCCATGTTCTTGCAATGAAAACTGGTAAACGACTTTTCACTCGATTTGTACTAGCGCAATGCTTTTTGAAACTGGCGGGTTTTTTTTCAAATGATGGCTTTTTATAATGCGCGGTATCTCAAAGACAACCTTAACAGTTCAAGTCACCATAATGCACTAATCTGATTGGCGGGGCAAAGCGCTGCAAAATTCTGATTGGCCCATAGATGGCACATGTCATTCAACTTGGGTTTGTTCATAAAAGATCAGGAATAGCAGGGAAAAAATATTCACATTTTCACTCGGAGAAAAATGGCTGTGAGCTTTGAAAATAATTATGTCATGCTCTCAAAAGAACACGCGCGACACATAAATGAGAGGCATGTGGATCTCGACAGGGAACACAGAGCGTCGAAGTTTCTTCGTGGTTTCAACCTGACTTCCACGTTAGCATTATTAACGCGGAAAACGTTCCAAGACAGTGACGATTACCACATCGTCGAAGAGGGATACAAGAGGAGCCATGGCTATTTTTACATCTACGTGTTTAAGATGAAAAAAGTAATTGGGGTCTGTCCGTGGGGTTATCCCACGGACGAGATTTGCATTTACTTTTCATGGAAGAAGGAATACGGAGAGAAATTTAAGATTATTTCAGCATATCCGTTTTCAAGAGCCTATTACGCATTCCTGAGGCACAGAAAGACTGGAGTGGCGCCTTACTAGAAAGTAGCGGCTCTTTTAGGAGTCCTCTAGTGAGCACAAACGGCTCTTTTAGGAGCCACCAAATTTATGAAAGTCAATGAACCAGTGTATTTTCTCGAGCACGTGGAGACACGCATTTAATATTCCCAAAATCGATTATCGATTAGCGCTGAAACGTTAGCGTCATAAAATTCAGTTTGAAAGTGTCCTCAAAACCAACCGTTCTATTGAGAACGCGAACCAAGACAACGAGTCTCAATAACGCGAAATGAGAGTATATGACGGGCGAATACAAATTCGTGCCATTATTTTGAATAAGGTCATTGAAATTGAGCGGAAAAAATACCTTCGTACTTTAACTTACATGATTTAATCAGTCTTGGAATTTGAAGAAGCGTTTGATCATTGAATAGAAATTTACTCTGATTTTCAAAAGGTCATGAAAGCAATAATAAAACTTTTGTGTTTTGAGATCAATGCGAGCTGATAAATGAAGCGGCAATGTTTTTGAGAAGAAATTTGTTGATTTTGAACTCTTGAAGACATTCTACCAGTATAACAGAAGCAATACCGGATAGATTTAGGATAAGCAGAGCTATAGTGTTCGTGCGATCGTATTTAAAAAACCTTTAAGTTAAAACGGAATCGTCACCGCTAATAAAGTTAAGACCACGAAACAATTAATTGTCCATTTGAATGCAGGATGGCGTAATTTGCATACGGGTTGAAAACTTAACACAAGAATGTGACAAAGGGTTATTATCTTAAACGGGGAGTGTTTTGACTCGGTTATCTTAACTGAATAGGCTAATATCTTTTTAAAGCAAATCAAACAGACAATAAAAGACAAATGAAGGTATTTGTTTTCATATGAGTTGTGTAATTATTATTCATTTACAGGAAAAAACAAACAGTAATCAAAGTGAAATACATCACGTTGACCTTTATCTTTCGTAATTATGATAGACCAACTATGTCATATGTCATTTGATTGGTGGCTGAAAATATGATCTCATTTTTCTGTAATATGATTGGATTTTGGAAATGCGCTTTAATATGATTGGTTAATGAAACCAATAAAGTTGGGACTCGCTAGATAGAAATCATTTGCAGCTGGTGGAGTGCTGACTAAACTTTTGTTTCTCTGAATAAGATTTTTTTGCGTCATGTCAAGACTTTTGCGCCATGTCAAGCTACTTTGAGGATATAAGCGATGAACATTTGCTGGAGGCCGTCGATTCTACTGAGAATGGAACAGAAAACAATTATTCTCAACAGGTAAATTTAATACGTTGTAAGAAAAATATATTTTCTGTTTTTAATGTGTGATGAAGCGGGTTATTTATTTCATTTTATCTTTTTCTCATAGATTCTTGACGACTCTTTCGATGACGCGATTTTGTCAATTGTCGCTGACGCTACAGAACGTCAACTCAATAATCAAGAGCAACTCGGGGGTAGTCTTGCGACCACAGAACCTGGACGCTTCGAGTTTGTACTCAATCCGTACGTGGATAGTCACAGCAAAAAAATGGGCGTTAGAGAGCGTCACTACACCTCCAACATTCGTCAGGTGGGACAGTTTATACCTCAACAAAACTTGGCAGCAGCAATTGCTGATGGATTACATAGAACAATCCAAACTTTGATTCTCCGAGACCAGATACCAGCCGCTGATCGCGTCTACTTCAATTTAGCCAGCAATCGCTTAGTCAACAGCTATGCTTATCGAGGGTTGCCTGCAGGAGAATGGTTAAATGGCAGCGATCGCGTCGACAGCCTACTGCAACAAATGTCAAAGGTATTAAACTCAAACGAGAACTTTGAAATGAATGATTCATTTCAATTATCTTTTACACACGTCCGTGCATCTCCTCGCGGTAGCGGTCAGAAACGAAAAATGAAACCTGGACATTCTAATCCGGAAACTTTCAAACGTTTTAAAGGTTCTGTCATTAGTATTGACAACACAGATGAACTATGCTGCGCCCGTGCTATTGTGACGGCTAAAGCTAGAGTGGATGGTCACCCTAAATGGAATAGCTTCAGAAGAGGTTTCTCTATCCAGAATGATGAAGCAATCAAGCTACATATAGAAGCTAACGTAGAAATCGGAAAATGCGGTTACGAGGAACTCACTAGCTTTGCATTGACGCCATCTTTGACCAATTATCAGCTATTACTCGTGGATGCAACCCGAGGGTATAGCGTGACCTCTTTTGGAAAGCCTCAGGAAAAACAGTTGGTACTGTTGTATGATAATGAACACTATGATGTGATCACCTCATTACCTGGATTCTTCGGTAACAGTTATTTCTGCGCAAGATGTCTCAAACCCTACAATAACGAGGGCCAGCATAGCTGTTTAAACAACCCTACTCATTGTTCTTCCTGCCTACAAACGGGATGTGAGAATTTTACCGAGGCCAGGTGTCGTAATCAACCGCCAACTACACCGTGCGGCTCCTGTAAGCGGATGTTTTATGGTGATGTTTGTTTTCAAAACCATCTGACGAAATCCTACAAGGGAAAAACCGCTGACTGCAAAAACATCAGTGTTTGCAGTCAACGCCGGAAATGTCGAAGCTGTAAAAGATTGCTAGTGGGTCTAAAGAAGCAACAAGAACATAAATGCGGTTACTTAGACTGTCCCTCCTGCCATGAGTACATAGAGGTTGCAAATCACCAATGCTTTGTTCAGATACCTAAAACACCAGAAGAGCTAGCCGAAGAGAGAAAAGAACAAAAGAGAAAGAGAAAACGCAAGCGACGAACCGAAGCTGAAGCAGAGGATAGCATTGATGATGATGAAAGTGAAAAGTCTCCCATTCTGGTTTTCTTCGATATTGAGGCGATGCAAGACACTGGCAAGCACATCCCTAATCTTCTAATAGCGGAAACTGAGGATGATAATTGTCCACTCCACTTTAAAGGTGAAAATTGCATCCGCGATTTCCTGGAATGGCTGGATACATTAACTGAAGAAGACACGCGAAATGTAACCGTTTTGGCCCATAACTTTTCTGGCTACGACTCCTATTTCGTGGTGCAGGAGTATCACCGCCAACACCGAGTCCTCAATCAAATCAGAAATGGAGCTAAACTTCTTCAATTAACCTTTGACAATATTAACTTTATTGACTCGTTGTCATTCTTTCAAATGCCTCTCTCTGCTTTCCCAAAGACATTCGGATTGACAGAGTTAAAGAAGGGTTATTTTCCTCATCTGTTTAACACACCTGAAAATCAAAACTACGTGGGACCAATTCCCGACAAAGAATTTTACATGCCTCAGTCAATGTCTGTCAGCGGTCGCAAAGACTTCGAGAAATGGCATGACAAAGAAAGAGCTGAGAATGCAGTGTTCGATTTCCAGAAAGAATTGCTGGAATATTGCGAGTCGGACGTGAAATTACTGAAGGAGGGATGCCTTACTTTCAAACGGCTGTTTGAAAAAGAGACAAAGTTTGACCCCTTCAGTCATATTACTATAGCTTCGGCATGCAATCGAGACCTGCGACAAAACCGAATGGAAGCCAACACAATTGCTTCCGAACCTCTCTACGGTTGGCGACTTAAAACAAATCAATCGAAAGTTGCCATGGAATATCTACTGTGGCAACAAAGTCAGATCAGTGGGAAAATTCAACATGTTGGAAATGATGGGGAATATCGTATTCCCCACAGTCGCTACACTGTGGACGGCTTTGATGCAGCAACAAACACGATCTATGAATTTCAAGGTTGCTTTTGGCATGGCTGTCGTAAATGCTATCCTAACAGATCCGAAACACATCTTAGATTGGAGCAACGCTGCACTGCCGACGTCTATCTCTGCACACAGGAAAAACTTCAATTCTTGTGTGACAGAGGCTTTAACGTCATCGAAATGTGGGAGTGTGATTGGCGCAAAATGAAAGAACAAAGGGAAGATGTCAGGAACTTTGTAGCAAGCCTCGAATTAGTAGAGCCCCTAAATCCCCGTGATGCTTTCTGCGGCGGACGCACAAATGCTGTCAAACTTTATCATCTAGCTGACATCGCCTCAGGAGAGAAGATTCATTACTATGATTTTACATCTCTCTACCCTTTCATCAATAAGAATGCTGAGTATCCTGTCAGCCACCCTGAAATTATATTTCAGCCGGACGATACAAACATTCAAAACTACTTCGGGATTGCCAAAGTCACAATATTACCTCCGGAAAAACTGTTTCATCCAGTACTTCCGCTGCGTGAAAATGGTAAACTGACATTCCCGTTATGTAGAGCCTGTGTACAGGAAGAGATGGAAAAACCAATGCTAGAACGCTCCTGGGTTTGCAGTCACAGCGACAGTGAAAGACAAATTACAGGAACATGGTGTACCCCCGAACTGAACAAAGCCATTGAGAAGGGCTATAAAATAACTTACATTCATGAAATTTGGCATTTTTCAGAAACGAGGAAAGGTCTCTTTAAAGACTATGTGAATACATGGTTAAAGATCAAAGAGGAGGCAAGCGGTTGGCCAGCTCATGTGGGGAACGACCCTGTCAAACAGCAGAGCATCTGAGATCCTACAAAGCGCGAGCGGGCATCGAACTCAACCGCCACAGCATTGATAAGAATCCAGGCAAACGCAGCCTTGCAAAGATGATGTTAAACTCTATGTGGGGGAAGTTTGGCCAGCGCACTAACAAAACTCAAATCAAAGAATTTGAGGACCCCCAGAAATTCAGTGCATTTCATGAGAGTGATGCAAATGACATTTGCTACGTGAGTGTATTGTCTGATGACATCGTTGAAATTCACTATAAACTGAAATCGAATGACGAACCTGTCTCACCAAACCTAAACATTTTCATCGCTTGTTTCACAACGTGTTGGGCTCGACTCCGTTTATACACAGCTCTGGACATGCTACAAGAACGAGTACTGTACACAGACACTGACAGCGTTATTTTTTCCAGTTTACCTCATGAAAACAATCCTCCCCTTGACGACTTTCTCGGTGATTTCAAGGACGAGCTAGCAGAAGGCGATTTCATCACTGAATTTGCGTCCGGAGGACCGAAAAATTATGGCTACGTCACAAAGAAAGAAAAAGAAGAATGCAAAGTGAGAGGAATCTCATTAAACAGTGAAGGTATCAAGCAATTAAATTATCAAGTGTTGCGGCAAAATGTTTTAAACGAAATTCAACGCCCTCTTGAGAACACGCGACAAACTGATATTTACAAGCCTTATCACATCGTACGAAACTCCAAAGAGTACTCACTGGCTACAGTCGCTCAGACGAAAAAGTACCAGCTTGTGTACGAAAAAAGAGTGATAGATCAAGACACCTTCAAAACATATCCCTATGGGTGTGAGAGAATAACAAACGAGGATGTGGACATGGTTGAACTGTTGTGCCATTTGTGAACACTTTTGTAACTAGTTTCTTTCATAAGTTAGACGTAATCCATTAGGGATCCTGTAATTTTAGGGAAACATTTGATATTAAAGTTGGTTTTTTATTTAAAATTACGTGGTTTCCTTTGTTTATGACCCTGTGGCCCAATGGATAAGGCGATTGACTACGGATCAAGAGATTCCAGGTTTGAATCCTGGTGGGGTCGATATTTCTTTCTCCTTTTTTTTTTTTTTTTTTTTTTTTATTACTTAAATTTTTAATTAATGGCTTTCCAGTTCCCCCCTCTTAAGTCTGTCTTTGTTTATGTTAGAAACCAGGCTTTTTACTCGACCAACACAGACACGAGGTTAATGACGTCATTCCTCGATCGTCAAAGGGGGGGCGGGGCTTCTGGTTACCATGGATACGTCAAACTCAAGAAAACAATAGAACTCTTTTGCATCACAATACCTGTCAAATCCGTACTGGTCTAGCCCACACCACTACTAGTGTCTAAAAGACTTTCTATTACCTAGTTTATCGCGAAAATAATTCTTTTAGCTATAAACTAGGTAATAGAAAGTCTTTTAGACTCTTTCAATATTTTAACCCAAAAGCCTCAAAAAACAAAGATGAGAGCCACCACAAACAACTCTTTTTAAGCTTCATGGGGAGCTGTCTCTAAAGTGGAATTTTATCCAAATTGCAAAAAGTTGTACCCTGTAGTGTGCATTTATAGGTTTAAGTCTTGTTTAGTCGGCAGCCAGAAGAAAAATTCGTCCAGAAGTAATATCTTTCATTTCCCAACTCGGACAATTTTTTCCTAGTGCAGAAGACTCTCTATGACAATAACGTCCACCCACAAAAAAAAATTCTCATAAATTCAGATTTTACAATTATCTTTTCAGTCATACACCAATTAGAACGTTATTTAGCGGACAACAAGCCAAACACATCTAAGCTAAGCAAGAGCTGCAAATTGCTATTACAACAAATACAACAAATCATTTGCTGAAAAAAATTCACTGCACTTGAGACTTTAAAAATTTCCCAAAAATTCCAAAGTTACTTAATTAAAAATACAACTCTACCATACGAAAGGGCAACTCTTGCGCATTGTCAACCGCTAGAGAAAACAGAATTCCACGGGAAATGACAATCTACACAAAAGATAAAAAGTGACGACCAAAGATGAGGGCATTTCAACACCCAAAATTGAGGGCATTTCACACCAGAGGGCATTTCATACCAAAATGAGGGCACTTCATACCTGAATTGAGGGCTTTTCAGACCATGAGGGCAGTTCATACCCCAGGTGAGGGCATTTCCAACCAAAATGAGGGCACTTTGTACCATGATGCTAACCCTAAACCCTAAACCCTAACCCTAACCCTAACCTCATTAAGCCAAACTCTAACCCTAAATGTGATAACAAGGTTATTGAGGGTAATCCCGAGCGCTTGTAAGCTAACCGTGTGCTATTTACGCTAACCAGAGGGCACTGAGGTCCTTTAAGCCTAGTCCTAATCGATTAAGCCTAACTGGGAAGCCTCATTAAGTGTAAGTGCGATAACCGAGCCAGGCCCTAGCTCAGTCTACTCCAGTTAGAGGCTGCGTGTTTACACTCACGGGATTTCGGGTAACGGAGTTCGGGCTTTTTGCGTAAGTTTACAACATTGAACTATTTGCGTTTTGCATTCAGTTTGGGGGTCGAAGACAAGGTTTATAGGGTGCCAGGTTACGGGATATATTGGGGTTTCGGGTTTCGAAACTCATGTTAGGGAACGGTATTCTGCCCCAGTCCTTTTCTGTTTTCCTGAAATATTCGCCTTAATTATTATTTTCTTCCGCGTGGGGCAGTAAGAACTTGTGATTTCCTTTTAAATGCGACCGGGGTCAGTAGGAACTTGCCATTGTTTTTCCTTTTAAACGCGGCGAGTATAAACCTGTATTTTTGCTTACGTGCCGGTCAGTATAAACTTGTGCATTGTTTCCTTTTAAGAGCGGCCCAGTATGAACTTAATTTTTTTTTCCTTTCAAACGCAACCGAGTATGAACTGGTGATTTTTTCCTTTCAAGCGGGGCCCAGTATGAACTTATACTTTTTTCCTTTTAAACGCAACCGAGTATGAACTTGTAATTATTTTCTTACGCGCGGGTCAGTAGGAACTGGTGATTTTTTTTCTTTTTAAACACGGCTGAGTATAAACCTGTATTTTTTCTTATGTGCGGGTCAGTATAAACTTGTGAATTGTTTCCTTTTAAGAGTGGCCTAGTATGAACTTAATTTTTTTCCTTTCAAATGCAACCAAGTGTGAACTTGTGATTTTTGCCTTTCAAGCGTGGCCCAGTATGAACTTATATTTTTTCCTTTTAAACGCAACCGAGTATGAACTTGTAATTATTTTCTTACACGCCAGTCAGTGTGAACTTATAATTTGTTCCTTTCAAAGGCGACCCGGTGTCAACTTGTAATTATTTTCTTCCGCGCTGGTCAGAATTAACTGGTGATTTTTTTTTCTTTTTAAACACGGCTGAGTATAAACCTGTATTTTTTCTTACGTGCGGGTCGGTATAAACTTGTGAATTTTTTCCTTTCAAGCGCGACCCGGTATGAACTATGATCTTTTTTTCTTTCAAAGATGGCCCAGTATGAACTTGTGATTTTTTTTTCTTACGCGTGGGTCAGTGTGAACTTGTAATTATTTTCTTTCGCGCGATATGAGCGGAGAAAAATCAAAGAGAAAAAGCACTTTCAAAACAACATTGAGTTACGCAAGCAACATATAAAAATAGGTCCGCAATGCGTACTTGTGTGAGATTTCAGTCAAATAATCATTGATGAGTAGCTTTACAGTAAACGTAATACATTTTGTCATGTTATAGCATTAAAACGTCAAGTAAGATTCCGTAGAATGCCAACCTGCAGACGAGAAAACAGTTACGGGAGAAAGATGTTTGGACTTCTAGTTTCGAGGAATTTACGGGTGCTTACCGTATTTGTCAGAATAATCCTTTTGGGACGACCAGTGAATAATGGTAAAAGTTTTTCCAAAATCAGGAGACCAGTCCAACGAGATGGTGCTTAAAATTTGCAATTGTTTTCGGCAGATGAGAGACTGGAAAATGGAAAATTTAGCAAATGGTAAGGTACTTTCCACTATTCCGTTTGGAACGGAAAAAGAGGACTACCTCTGCAGATAGTATACGATTTTTGAATAGATTTCCCAGGATTAGGGTGTGTACCATTTGGCAAAATAATCCGGAAATTTTGGTTGAAAGTATGTGAAATGAACCAAAATTTTGGTGGAAAATCTGAATGGAAAATGTAAACTACCCCCAGAGGTAGACCACTTTTTCCGTTCGGAACAGAACGGCGGAAGTTTCCTTACCATTACGAAAACTATCCAGTTTCCAGTCTCTCATCAGCTGACAAGAATTACGGGAAATCGAATTGGAAATAATAAGCGCCATCTCATTCGGTTTGTTTGCTGAGTTTGGAGAACCCCTTACCCTTATTCATGGGTCGTCCAAAACGGTTTATTCTAACAAGTAGTAAGCACCCGTAGTGTTCCATTTGACTTTCAACCGAAATTTCTGGATTTTTTGGTAAATGGTAAGGCACCGAAGCTCTCTTAAGGGGCGGTTAGACGGGGCTGTTGTTGTTGTGGTAAGTAACCTTTTTACGAGGGGAGATGGCATTTAGTGAGTGTTACAAATATTACCCCAAGGTAAATTTTCTGTGGTAAATATTTATGTATTCGTTAAAAAGATCACACAAAGCAACCATGACATTACATGTCATGCTGTTTTTGTTTGTTAGCAAGATCAGAAATCCAGTGTAGCCGTTGGTTGACAAGGGATACCAAAACATGTGATACAGTTTGGGATAATCTATTGCTCATCTAAATGCTATTTACTGTGGAAAGGCAAAGTATCACAGGGAAACGAGGGGGCGGTGATTGATAGCAATTAACTCCCAAGTTTCAAGTTTCAAGTTTTTTAAGAAAATTAACAAAATACAAAATATGATGTACCACTGCTTGCAGTTAGCTACAGCTATTCGAGGCGAGCAGTGGCTTGACGCATTAGACCAAACAGTGTAAGAGTCCACGCGCTTCAGGGATGAACATACTAGTTCAGAGACTCTTGACTCGACAAAAAGGTAAATGCCGTCTACTTTTATTGGTTTTATTCATCAGCGGAATTATTCGAATCAGTCGCCTTTAGCAGAGATGAATTTGTTTACGATAAAGCTGGATACAGATCAGCAAGTGCAATTTTCAGCTAAGAGTATTCGTGCTTCCAGCTTTGAACACTGTACGTAAACTATACTTTTACCAATAAGCTTTTCTGTTTTAACATGACTTGAAAATGTGAAAATTTTTGTCAGGAAGTTTGAATCTACAGAAAGTCACGGAATGTGTCAACAAGTTGTAGTTAAAAGAGGGAACCTGAAATTGCTTATCATAAATCTACAGGATAATACTGGACTCTGTCATTCTGTTATATTTGCCAGTAAAACTTCGGTTGTTGATAGCATTAAACGGGAGTTGAGGTAATGAAATCAGTCTAGTATAAATTTTCTTCCGACATTACGGCAGACTGCGTGGTGTGACAGTATTTACTAGAATTGTATTTTCTGCACAGTTTTTTTTCGGGATTTTCGTAGGATCAACGCAATTTACAACATTCTTTCAATGTGCAATTGCAAACAGTTCTGTCCGAGAAGTGGAGTTTTGTATGATTGTTGTTCATCCAAGAATTCCTTGCATATGCAAACAGAAAGGGAGTGTTTACGCACTAAAGTAAATATCCAGCAGCGTGTAGTGTAAAATAAGGTCGGAAGACCTAATCTACTCCCTCTGAATCTCCAAAACTAAGAACTACGACAATTTCAGAAATATCTGGACGTAAATTGTCAGTTTGGCTCAGCGAAAGCTTGCAATAAATGCAAGTTGAAGGGTTTTAAAACTTTCTTAAGCTTAAGTAACAAATTTTCAAACTTGACTTGTTTTGTGTGAGATTGACAAAAACTCAAGTTTATTTCCAAGTGTTTACATGTACTTCACTTAACTTTCCGTCGTTTATTATTGAAGTGGTTAATTGCCCACATAGGCTTGCTGAGAAATGCTACATTGGTGACAACTATTACAAAATAAAGTGAAAACTAACCTGATCATGGTATTGTTGTGACAAAACTACGAAGCCGATAAGGGGCAATCCCCAAAATATAATAGGCGGCACAACTCGCTTAATACAGTAAAAAGCGTTAGAAGGGAAGACGACTTTTCCCTATCTTGTAAATTGGCCACCATGAGAAAACAAGTCGAAATAATTCGCCAACACACGAGATGAGTAATGGCCTCCACACACAAACACTCATTCCCGGGGTCTCATTCCCAGGGTCCTCTCTCTTCTTAATAGAGACCACGTCACAAACACTTGGCTCTCGTATACAAATAAAGAAAGAAAGAAATATCGCCGCTCCTGACAAAGTGTGGGGAAATCCCACACAAAAAACCTGTCAAATACACAGCTGACAGATGAGCAAATTAGCTTGCTATCCCGTGGTTTGAAATTCATTCCTACTCCCGTTACAAGAGAAGACTTTATCAGGCGCCAACTACTCAATGACTTCGGTCAATTTGCCAGAAGAATGCGCCTTAAATACATATTTCACGGGAACGATAAAGAACCTCATCCTTTCCACGTTAAGTCGAACTGGGACCCGCCAGTCCAGCCCTCAGTTGCTCTAGAAACCTTTCTAGAAGAAGTCAAATTTGATCTTGCTAGTATCAAATTGAACAGGCCGAAAGACAACCTGTCACTGGGAGAGTGAAATGCCCTCAAAGAACTATTGCGTGACAAGAACATTGTGCTAAAGAAAGCCGATAAGGGAACCACAACCATCATAATGAACAAAAAAGATAAACTTAACAAGGGTCAAGTTCAACTTGATGATATACACAACTACCGGCCCTTAGACAAACCTATAGTTAGCACCACAGCCAAAAAAGTTCTCCGATTAATTCAATCGATATTTCTAGAAGGCCACATAGATGACATGACGGCTAAATGGCTCTCCTTGACGCCAGACCCTCCGCGAATACCAGTGTTTTATGCACTTACAAAGATTTACAGGTGTCTGTCTGTCTGTCTGTCACAAACCGACACCTGTTGGTAGACCTATCATATCAGGGTGTGACGGCCCTGCAGAAAGGATCTCAGCTTTTGTTGACCACCTCATTCAGCCAATAGCGCAAAAGCAAGCCTCGTATCTTAAAGATACAACAGACTTTCTTAACTTCATCAAAAAGACTAAACTGCCTAAAGATACGATCCTTGTCTCAATGGACGTCATCAGTCTCTACACGAACATACCACAGGAGGAGGGTATTACCACTGTATGCGAAGCATACGAAGAATTTTATGAGAGAAAGCCTCCCATTCCAACCTGGTATTTAAGAGAAATGCTAAGTCTGATTCTACAAGAAAACTCCTTCCAATTCAATGGAAAAGATTATCTCCAAACTCATGGAACAGCCATGGGTACGAAAATGGCCGTAGCTTTCGCTAATATTTTTATGGCCAAAATAGAAAAAGAAATACTCAGACAGAGCGACACAAAACCAATCGTTTGGAAAAGACACATAGATGACATCATATCTATGTGGAACACAAGCAGAGACAGAATAGAAGATTTTCTTCTAAAGGCAAATAGTTTTCACCCAACGATCAAATTTATGGCTGAAATCTCAGAAACAGAAACTACATTCTTGGACACGAAAGTGTACAAAGGTGTTAGATTCAATAAGGAGTCTATTCTTGATGTGCGAACGCATTTCAAAACTACAGAGACCTTTCAATACACGAATTTCTATTCGTGTCACCCACCAGGCGTCACGAAAGGCTTTATCAAAGGAGAAGCGTTAAGGCTTCTAAGGACAAATTCCTCTCAAACTAGCTTTGAGGAAAATATGAGCAATTTCAAAATACGCCTGCAGAATAGAGGATATCCAGCTAGAATTGTAGAAAAACACCTTTTGGAGATTAAATTCTCCAACAGAGAAGTGTCGCTAGCACAGAAAAACAAAACCGTACAAAAAATACTGCCTTTTGTTACACAATACCATCCGGCATTGCCTAACCTAAAGGACACACTCATGGTGAAATGGCACCTTATAGAAAATCAACCACAACTGAGAAATATCTTTGAGGAGCCCCCCATTATCTCATATCGTAAGGGAAAATCCCTAAAAGACATCCTCGTGAAAGCCAAGCTATGAAGGTTTTATAAGTTATTCATCTGCGAACTGCAGGAGTCGTGCAGGCTTGTCAACACTTTTACCATCTCACACAGTTTTTTATCACTGTCTCAAATCCCATTTTTGTTTTCCAGAAAGATACATTTAAAAGTCTAATGTCTACAAAAGATAATAAATGTAAAGTGTAACCTTTTTTTAAGCCCCTTTGACTGATACAAAATTTACCCATATTTTTAATGCTACTCGCAAAAAAAATGAATTTCTTGTTCAGCTTGTTTTCGCTCCACACTTTAAACAAAGGCATATTCTATGATATAACTATATAAAACAACAACAATAGAAAAACCCATTTGAAATCGAACAGAGCTTCAACCTGTTAAGTGGCCTAAATACTGAATCAAAGAATTCCAAATCCTTTTGCTTCTAACCACCGACAGAACTTTTACCACAAAAGTCAAATGCCCCACTGGGCGGGCCTCATTTTGGGTTAAATTCCCAACTGTTGGAGCTTAATGCAGATCAATTGCCCCTGGATTGCCCATTCAGGAGAGGGAAGGTCCCTTTTGGAATTTGACTGGTACACTACACCACATGGTCTCTTCTGGCACATGCTTGAAAAAAATACTCCCTTACAGTTTCACTTAGATATATCTAACCAGATACACAGTGTATAGTTTGGTTTGAAAGAAACACCACTACACTTGGGGGATGAAACGTTTATTTGGGTCTTGAGGATTTCCCGAATTCCCATCAAACAGGTGAAAACATCTCGCATCCATGCCTAAATATGGGCAAATCCAGCTTCTCAGGGAACAGTCAAATTTTAGATCCTGACAAAATATTTATCGTTTTTCCCATTGCAGCACTGTATTTTGGTGAAATCCAGTATCCCGAAAATACCCCTCCAGATCCTGTACAAAGTTATGTCCAAAAATGGAGGACAACATGGTCGTTAAGTATGCGCTCTATAGTTAAATGTGGCATTTAAAAATTATATCGAAAGCTACAAGGGATTTCTATGGCAAACAATCAAAGTTCAAAAATCCTTAGCAACAAAAAATAAGTATCGCACTTACGAGCATCAGTATTAATTGTGTCACGTAATAAAGTACTAAAGATAAATATCGTACCTACAAACATCTGTATTCTATCGCGTAATCAAGTACCTACTTTGTACAAAGTATCAAAGTTTATACTCTTTTCCTAGCAGTTCCTCGGCATAGATTACCCTAACAATATAGAAGAGTAATATTGAGCTCCCATACAAACAAAGGAATTTCGCTCAAATTACCAAAGTTCAACTTGTTGTATCCAAAGAAGAAGTGCTCTTCAGAGTCTGCAAGCATCGAGATAGCAGCATCGAGGTACGAACTGTAGTCTCTTTCTAAGTCACTTTCCTTTGTGCGGTCCATCATCTTCCTAGAGAAGTTCAAATTGTACACTATTCATAATCGCAAACATTTTTTAAAACACTCAAGCACAAATGAGTTTTAGAAAAATAAACGCAGATTCTTGGAAGAAAAGTAAATTCAACCGCCACTTTGAGTCACCAAGGCTTGGTACCTTAGCAACCTCATTCCCAGGGTCCTCTCTCTACTACTTTCTCAAAGTAGAGAGAGGACCATGGGAACGATGTTGGTATCTTAGTTCCTCTACAGTCACGCAATATAAATTTAAAAAAAATTAGTTAGCGGAAGATAGGTCCGCAAAAACGCTGTGTTTGTGTCGGTAGCATGGTGGTTTACTTTGAAAATTACTCAGGTACAAAATTACAGAAAATCTTATGAAGTGATTAAAAACACTCTATTTCAACAAAAAAATGTTCCATTAAACATGGATTTCAAAGAAGTAAATACTTTGATTACAAAAATGTTGTCACGCAACGGTGCATCCTTTCTCAAATGTTTCGGTTTGATCTCTGTCTAAATGCAATACCTTTTCAGCTTGATAAACAAGACACGGACCCAATATTATTACCACTCAGTAGCTCAGTCAGGAGAGTAATAGTAGATCTAATCCAGAAATGATGGGTTCCATTCTCACAAAGGTCAAAAAGATTTTTCTTTACCTGTGGTGGTTCTCTGAATCCCAAACCCGCTTATGTCTCCTTTCAAACTATAATATACAGTGTCTGATTACAACAACAATGTTTTTCACTCCTAAAAAGTAACCGTATACTGCAAATCACTTTATCCTTGGTAAGCTCGTCTCATTATTTTCAAGATGTCAGAAAGGATTGTAGAATTCCATTCATTATAATTTTATTACAGAACAACAACAAAAATAGCCACATTACAAAAAATGCAAACCCTGATGCGTTGTAAAACAAAACACTTGGCTAGCGCTTGGAAAACTACTAGATGCAGACCGTCCTAAAGAGTGTCAAAACCGCAGACACATTTTTTTCACCAAAAACCAGGGCCTAAAGGTTGTAATAACCGCAAACCGCTTTACGCTTTGAAATAACTTCACAGCAGTAGAAGTACATGCATACGATTTACGTGATAGCAGTACATCGAGTCCAATAACTGACACTTGTTTGGGTAATTAGAAGGTGAGTTCTTGCAAGAGCAGATACTCAGTTCTCCCGTGCAATCCACACTTAACACTAGCCGAGCCTGGACTTGCGTGAGAAACAAATCGCTTGTATCAGAATGTATCGGCAAGGATCTAAATGCAAATAACAGAGAATACATGGTTCTCGAGAGCAGCGAGGGAAGAAAGATAATATCTAACAAAAATAAGCCAAAGCAATTTAAAAATGGAAAACAACTAACCTTGGAAACTGCAACCAACTTGCGACGGTAAGCTGTGCAAAAATATTACATGTACTCAAAACAGCAATGGCCGCTGTATCGAAAGCCCACGTCACATAAGCCTACTAAATTCCTCCCAGAAGACCTCGCGATACCCGACACACAGACAAATAAACCCCGCCGATGATAGCATAGGGGTCTTCATAAGACCCCAAAAATACTCAGCTATAATACGCAACAAAAAGTCTAATAAGATAAATTTATTATGCTGTCAACAGAAGAAAGAATGGTTCAAAGTTGATACTGGTAATTTCACAAAATGTCTTCAATTTACAAAAATTCTCACTGTGTCTGTATTAATTTGTCAAACTATCTGCAATAACTCCTAATAACTATTTTACATTGCAATTGATGAAAACTTAGTTCTGATACTTTTAGTACCAACTAAATGCCTTTTTTTAATACCATGGAATATTATGAATTTAAATATGCAAACACCCAAAACAAAAAATGTGGTAAACAAATCATACAATAACAAATAACAAACTTCTTCTTCTTCAAACTTCTTCAGAAACCAGAACTCTTTATTATTTGTTTTTTTTTCTTCTTCTTCTTTCTCCATTTTCTTCTTTTCCTTTTTCTTTCCTCCTTCTTTTCCTCCTCCTTTCTATACCTACAATAGAGACCCAAACACCAAAAATTTTCTTACAATCTAACCATCACTTTAACTAATTGAAATCATCTAACTAAGTAGAATAATCTGTTTCTAATTCTATACTAGACTATAACAGAAAGGTATGCACTATATATTCTTAGAGAGAATATTTTAATCTTCTTGCTTATTTTCTTCCTCTAAACACTCCACATCATCCCCAGTTATCGAGGAAGTCCAACTAAAATAATATCTGCAAACTTCAAAAGCAACTCTTCCTTAGCACTTTTCAATGGTTTTCTCGACTTATCTTTATGTAAAATTGTCCAAATTGTGAATTTAAAAAATTAGTTAAAATTCACAACATAACCTAGCTTTTTAATATCTTTTTAAATTAGTGTCTTTGATATTACATCATATATCTTAATGACCATTAATCTCTCTCAGGCATCTGTAACCACACTAGGCCTCCAAACTTAGGTTCTCAAAAATTATCAAAGTCACATGAGCAATTTGTGCACAACTCATTATTACAAGACATAGAGTGTGACATGAAATTCTGAGTTCTGTAAAACTTTGCTGACAGTTTATATGGTCATTGAAACAAAGTGTTTTTCAACATTAAAATGATTGTACTGTATAATCTGCTTACTAACCTCACAATTTCTTTGCCACATTTTGTAATCCTTCTTTGAAAATTTTACTCAACGCAACGTAATAATTCTGCAACACAAAGTTATTAAGAAATTAATAATGTTCGTCACTATTCACAATGGTACATTAAACCTTTGAAACTATTTATAGTAATCATCATCTTCAAATTGTCATTAATATTAATAATTATTGATATAATAATAAATATCATAATTATTATCTTAAAAATATCAACACTATATACTTGCTCAAAAAAAACGTGTATATACAAAAGAGCACCAGGAGCTAAAAATGCTCCTCGTGCTCTTGGGGAACACTCCCGCCATTTTCTACAGGGTCCCTATTAGAACTAGTGAGACAATCTCAGATAGTGCAGAGTGTTACGCAGGACTGTAAGTACATTTTAACTAATCTGCTGCCTGCCTAGCAAACATGATAATTTTATTTTTTCAACGCTAGCATTTGTAACTTGATACTTTTGTTTTCCTCGCAAAGTCATACAAAGAAAACATACAAAGGAAAATATGCTGGCTTTTTTCCTGCTGGAGAAAAATGAACTAATGTTATTAAAGTGCCTATGAAGTGAAAAATTTTTGGGCGTTTTTTTGTCGCTTGTTATGTCTACTTTTCGAAACTGCCAACAGCGAGTAATGTTTGAGAGAGAAAAACTCGACTTTTTGTCGCCCATAGTGAGCTCAGTAGAGAAAAACAGTGGGTTTGGAGACTGGAAACGAGCTTACAAACGATGACTTAAGGAAATTGTTCCAGCGATTTGTTTACCTCACTTTGCCACTCCAACCACGTGTATTGCCAGAGGAGATTTCTTCGAAGTTCGCCACTTTTTTCAAGTAAAATGTCAGACAGTGATGGATATATGTCCTCTAGTGAAAGTTCCAACGTACAAGAGTCGGGCAGTAGCGATAAAATGGAAGTTGTTGGGCTCGTAGAACCATATGCGGACAAGCCACCGGCTCACTCGAGCGACGATGAAGAAGACTCGGAGGAGGATTTGGATGGGCTCTCGCCAGCAGTTCTTCGCGCAAGATTTGAAAGAGAAGTGGCAGTGAACGAATGGTTTGTGCAATTACATGTAACTGTTAATGAAGTAGAAATGAAGCTATTGCTTAATTCGTATTGTTGTTTTACTTCTAAAGGCATACTCGTCGACATGTGACTAGTCAAAGTTGCGATTCGACCGTGAAGTTTTGATCCAACTCTGTTTGGTTTTGTGCATGGGTGCATATGCAGGGAATGTGCAGTAGAAAATTTGGCAGGAGCGCTAGAACACAGATGTTGTCGGGAAATCGCTCAAGCCAGCTAATGTTTGATGGAAGCATTGAGAGAGTCTCCTGCATCACACAACATGATGATTTCTCGTCAATGACAAACAGATCTGTTTTGTTGCAAGTGGGTCCACTTCTAAGAGACAAAAACGGTAGAGGCTATCGTCGTCGTGATGCCAAACTGAAAGCCAGTAAGTAGCTTTTATGATAAGATTTGTCATGCTTATCTTAGAATTCAGGGCCATCTCTGTCAAACGCTTTGTAGTTTAGTATGAGGCATAACTTACTGGATGCTATTCTTATTGACAAGCATATAAGTTTGTGGTCCTTTATTCTGTAATTTAGACTCGCAATCTGTGTTTATTTTTGAAAAGTGGCCATTCATATACATGCTTACCTTAGTTCCTTGTTTCTAAAAAGATATGTTTATGCACATAATCATGAAAATTACAATTTCTTTCATTGTGATTGCTTTGAAAAACTCCTATTTTCCACTTATTCACTTGCCAAGTTGTTATTGAACAGTTTGTTATCAGACAGTTCAAAAAGCCAATCAAATTCCAAGTTGTAGCGACATTACCCTATTTACTCGAATAGGCACCGCCCTCGAATAAGCGCTGCATTTGGGACAAAAAAGTTGATAAGCGCCAGCCTAAAATAAGCGCTGCACCCGTGACGTGGCGCTTATTAGAGGAATTCCGTATAACCAGGAAAAACACTATAAAAAAATTTTAAAACAGCATCAGCAATTTATTTCCCTTGAATGGGATTTTCTTTAGTTCAAAGTGACTGTATTTCTCTGCTCGGGTGGAAAGCTCTCTTTCCAGAATTCTTGTGGAAGAGGCTTACCCTCCCATGCTGGAACTGGTAGATTTTGATAAAGGAGACAGTGACATCAAAATTGACTGAAATTGACAAAGGAGGTTGCTCTCCCTGCTGTTACTTTCAATCTCATTATCAGAAAACTTTTCACGGCGTGAATTTCTCTCATAATTCTGGATTTACTATCAGTTTAGTATCAGTCCATAGAAAAAAATTAACAGATGTACTGTTGAATAAAAATATAGAAAAAGTAAATGTCTGGTACAATTTTTAAATAAGCGCCACCCTTGGTTAAGCGCCGCACTTGTGGCGTGAAAAATTAATTAAGCGCCGTGGCGCTTAGGCGCGTAAATACGGTAAACATTTTACGGCTCCTTTGTCAGTCTTTTAATGCAATTGTTCCCTTTCTTTCATAACTTGGCTATTCTTCTTGTTTTGTCCAATTCAGTCTGTAATCACACTTGTGATAAACAAATCAGACACCCACAGCTGCATAGTTGTCTGATTTTGTTATCACTCAAATGATTACAGACGGAATTAAACTCCACTCAGTTCTATCATCATTACTTATTATATATCGAACTATCCCTGTTCTGATTTGCTGAGTGCACACAGTGAATTTTTGAAATCAGCACCTATGATGTCAACTAGCTGCAGATTATTCAATAATCATATCAATGACACTCTAGGTCAGGGTAATCATGTCGTGTATGACTGTGGTGCATGATTTCTAAGGTTAACCATGTCAAGTTTGCATGCTTTCTATTGTTTGCCTTTCAGTGAGGAAACATTTTTTGTTCAATGTGTAATCAAACAATTATAATTTATTAGATTCAGTGATATCCAGAATGATCAAGGTCTTGGTATGGTTAATAGCTGAAGCTCAAAGCCGAGGCTGACAACTCCGCCTCAAACTGGATATTCTGGATTTTCTGAATATCACAAAACCCTCATGCAATAATAGACCATTTTACAGTTTTCGGTTCAGTGACATGGCCTTTGAATGGAAGCAAGGCTGGAGGTGCCCTTGCTTTGACACAGACTGCCATCTCTGCTTTTATCATGTAAATGCACCTAGCTAGCATAACAACTTGATTTACACAACAAAAGCAGTGAGGTCCTCATGAAAACAAGGTCACCTCCAGGGTTGCTGCCATTCAAAGGCCAGGTCACTGAGCAGACAACTGTAAAATGGCCTATTGTTTAATTATTTGGGTAAATGATAATAATTGTGAATGCTAAAGTAACAATTATGAGTCTGAAGTTTTAAGCATATGATTTGGCCTTTATTTTGAATTACCAATGCTTTTGTCCATTGACATTCCTTTTGACAACTGTAGCATTAAACTTTTTCTTCAGGTATCTAAGAGCAGTTGCCTACAGATGGCTCGTCTGTTGGATTTGTGGGTACATGGGTTGGTACAATACAAGGCTTTTACCAGCCTGTGTGTACCACAACATCAGGCAGAAATTCCAAACTGTGCAAACAAGGGGATACCTGGCAGCACAACAAAGAGACTAACATATTATATCATACATTAGGGCTATTTATACAGCAAGAAAAATAAGCTGCGGGTTACACAAGCTGTAGCTTATATAAGACACTAACTGGACCATTTACACGAGTGTGGCTTACATAAGACAAGAAGTGCTTGTATAAATGATTAATGGCTTATTCATGACTACTGCCATGTGTTTGTGTTGGTTGTCATAGTGATCGTGAAATTGCATGGGCTCTCTTAAGTTATTGATGCCTTGTGAAATCTGCGGCCTTTTTCCCTTGTATAAATGGCCCTATTATCACAGAGTCATATCATTGCTCACCAAAGTCAATTTTTTTTGGCATAAATTCCTAGCTACAACAAGCCAAGCTGAAAGGCACTACTTATACACCATATGGTGTGAAAACACAATTCCAAATGGTTTTAATTCAAATTTGTCACTATTTTGTAATGGACGTAAATTTTACAAGCCTTTTTTAATTATAAATTTCCAAGATGTATTATTTACAGTTTCTGCTATGTGAAAAAAAATATTGCTTATGTACTTTCTAGATTGTAGTGCTTCCTGAGACTGAAATGACTGTGGAAGCACAAATACCATGTAAAAATGTACCTTGGAGTAAAAAAAAGAACACTTAACTGTAACCAATTAACCCCCCTCCCACCTTAAAGTCCAAAAATATACACCATTTCGTTTAAAAAAGAGTACTTAGTAGCAGCACTAAGTTATGTGTCACAATTATGACTTGTCATTTTTCTTTTTAAATCTTGCACAGCACACATAGCCTCCCAAATTTTCACTTTTTGGATTTACATTCAGCTGCATTGTGACCAAGCATTGGTTTGACACATGTGTGACATTTTCCTGGCCGACGTTTTCTCTTTTTTGTTCCTGTTACTGTAGTGGAAGTTGCAGTTGATTGTAGTACATCTTGTTCTTCAGCTATAACATCAAACAGAATAATATTTGTTGCCTTAATAATGTAAATGAAACCAAGCAGTTATTGCCTGAAAATTTCCACATTATGTCATATATATATTTATCAGGTAACAGATTTTATATTAGAATAATTCCTTTTTACTTCCTTGGGCCAAGTCCTGATAATCACAGAACATAAGGTTCAGTTTCTTACCATTACAAAATTGTCTATATTTTATTTATTTCAAAAGGTACGGTGGCCCACAACTGTCACGGCAAAAAGAAAAAGCTCACGGCAAAAAGAAAAAGCTCACGGCAAAAGCAGTTAAAATGTCCTCACGGTATCAAAGAAAGCGTGGGGGCTGGGGGGAGTTGTCCAGGTGCACCATGGGATAAGAAAATGTAGTAGAGGTGGTCAGCGGCCGCTCATTACTTCCCGCCATCTTGGTTCGCCGTAGGAAGTCGTCGTCAGGAAGATGTTTTGCGATAACTGTGGGCAACAAGTTTCGGATAGCGTCAACTACTGTTCAAGCTGTGGAAAAGATGACGATTTGCATTTGTGTTGAAACAATGTCATCTTAGTTTAACAGAGGTTTATAGTGCTAAAAGTTAAGCCGGCTTTTGTATTGTTTCTGCTTAATTAAGAGCTTAAACAAGTGTAATGAAGACCTTTATTATCTCGAACCCTTTATTTCTGATGCTGGCTTGCACAATAAACTGAATAGAAATAAACCTTGCTCGAATATTACTCTATGCTACACTACAGAAGACGGAACCACTTTTACCTGCTTTCAAAAATGTATTTATTTACAAACGACTTGGCCAGCTCGTTTGATCGAGCCAAAGAAGCCATCAAATGGAAGGACCGAACTCTACATTTTTTTCTTTTTTTATATATATGCTAAAGCAGCCATATAATATATGTCGTCAAAAGTGGCCTTGCATACTGTAGTTCTGTGAAATCTTGTATGTACTTCCTTGAAATCGTCAAAGATCGCATTGAAAAATTAAGTTTATTATAAACTTTTGACAGGTCTGAGAGAGAATGCATCTGACTCGGACAGCGAGGTGGAATTTGATGAAGAAGCAGTTATCAAATATTACTTCAATAGGGGCTTTGAATACCCAGAAATAATCCTCTTTCTTGCCAAGAGCTATAACTACTCCATCAGCTACAGTACCTTATTAAGAAAACTAAAGCAATATGGCCTGTCTAGAAGGAACCTAAATGGACAGACGCAGGTTGTTGATGTACGTAAACGTATAGAAGAAATTGTTAGTGCCCAGGATCAGCTGGAGGGTACCGATCTGTTTGCCATACACTTGAACTAGAAGGCCTGAGAGTACCTAGAATAATTGTCCAACACTTACTTCGAGAAATAGACCCTGAAGGCGTCTCGGCACGTAAAGCACACCGACTCGAGAAGAGTTTACAGCAATCCAGGCCCAAACTACGCATGGCACCTTGACTGGTATGACAAGTTAAAACCCTGGGGGTTCCCAATGCATGGATGTATTGATGGCTTTAGTAGACGCATATTATGGCTTAAAGTTGCTCGCTCAAATAATTCACCTGAGATTCCAGGACAGTACTATATAGAAACTGTTGCTGAATTAGGAGGTATCCCAGTTGAGCTTGTAACAGATCTGGGTACTGAGAATGGCTTAACTGCCTCTATGCAGTGTTACCTCAGAGAAAATAATGATGCTCATAGGTATGTGCCCTCCCGAGAACACACAGAATGTCTTTGGTACTGTTTTTCTGATGTACTGCAGACAGAGTGTGATCATGTTAGAGAGCACTGGAACACTCATCGGATAAGGAAATCCCGGCATGACACTGTACATGGAAGACCAGATTCAATGTTTTTCTTACCAGAATACCATGGGGGTCTGGCAGATTTGTTATTGGAAGTGCCTGTGATAGAAATAAATGAAGTTTCACAGCAGTGCATCAGGGAAATAGAGAACAATGTATATGGGGAATACTTTGAATATGTCAGAGCCAGTTTAGGGTTATCAAAACCCACAACTTGGCAAGGTGCATGTGACTTACTTCAAAGATTAATTTTCATAGCCAAAAATGGGTACACTGGGTAAGTGCTTTATACTAATGAAAGCTGTATATTGGTGTTCCAAGTAATTGATTCAGCATTTAAATAACATTCCAGAATGCCTATTCGTCCAAGGAAGATCAAAACTGGGTATTGACATTACATATCAGATGTCTATTGTCCAGGACTGCCCATATTTTTCATTTCTCATGTTATCTCTAAGTAGGCTCGGCATTTTTTGGGGGGGAATTGTACAAAAATAAAAAAAATGTTTTGAGGCAATTAAAAACTTAATTATTTTAGGAAAATGAAACCTTTGATAAAATTGTGTCAGTGATATTTTCTTTACTGCATACATTTTTACATGGCCAAATGATTCAACCAAACAATTGTTTCTTTTGCACGAACAATGTGGCCAGTCCGGAGCAGACAAATTAGGCTCATCCTGCCCACCAGGGTAGCCAACCACAGCAAAAGATTTGCTTCATCTTGCCTGCTTGCAGAGCCAGTTACATAATAAATAGTATTGACCAAGATAGTTTTGTCTTTATGACTGGATATTGTTGTTGTTCTTTTTACTGTTTCTATGAACCTTGAATTCATTTCAGTACAGGTCAGTTAAGTATTTCAAATGCACTTTTGCTTACTGAGCCATTTCCCAGGGATTTCTAAACATCGACATCAATAGGCAAGTGAGTCATGGGCGATCAATGAGTTATCAATTCATTAATCCTTGAGTATTACCAACACTGGTCAGAATAATCATGAAGTAATCAATACCCACGAGATTATTGGCCACTGACTAGCCATTGATGTCCCTGGTAAGCTTGTAATGATTTCATTTTGAAATGGGGGTTATTGATCTAGTTTGCAGTTGTCTGTATTTTACAGATAACCATGTCTCTTGTTTAAAATAGAACCATCTTGTAATCTCAAAGTTGAACAAAATTTGAATATAAAACAACTTGATAAAATGTACCAGTGTCAATCCACATCTAGAAAACTTGGCCAACACTTACACAGGCCAACAAATTGCCATTAAAAGCTCTTATCACTGATGAATCTTCAAAACAGAACTAAGAATAACATTGCATACTCACTAAAACAAGAACATTATCCTACAACTACAGTAATTGCTTGTAAAATGTTTCAATCTCAAATTATTTCAATAAAGTTCAACCTCCTTTAACAAAGGCAAAATGTATGTTGCCTAAAGCTGATTACAATTCTTATAACAGTTTGCTTGAACAAGAACATGAAATGGTGTGCCATTAAATCTATTTAGCTGTTGCACACACCCTTATAGATCAAGAAACAGAACTTAAATTTTAGCAAAAGCTTATACATACATACATACTTTATTGGCTCGTCCCCAAGGGGCTTTTCAGAGTCAAATTACATTACACAATTAAAACCGAAGTACATGACAATGGTAAAAAGATAAAAGTTAAAAAAGATAAAAAAATTAAGTAAAGCAGTCATTAAGAAGCTTGCCCCTTGCAAAAAGCAAGAAGCATGATCCTTTTGAACTGGTCTTCATCTTGCATATGAACCACTGGCATGGTGAGGTTTCTTGCACATGCGCCAACAATAGGAAAGCAAATGGTGTGATTCGGTTGTCGTTGCAAGCATTCATGGTCAAACTTGACTGAAATAAGCAATTTGTCTCCATTCATTGGCCGATGTCTTTGGCCAGTCAACCATGCTAAGAGGCCTGAGGGACTTATGTCAGCAGACTGGAGCTGGACTTGTGCAGGTCCTTCTGGTTTATGCTCCCCACCTTCCCTATCCTCGGTGTCTTCTTGATCATAGGCAAGCTCTTCACTGTATCCAGTTACTGTGTTATCCTCAGAGGCTAATAATATTATGAAGTCATGAAGGTGGTCAAACACTGTCTCCTCTACTGGTCGTTTGGATGTCCCTTTCTCAGAGAACTGGGGCCGTAGGAGAGAAACCACATAATTTGCATCAACTTCATCCTGATTTATGAGGAAAAGTGTTTTGCATAAGTCTGCATTATTCTGCATTGCACTGAGGAAACCAAAATGGTCCAGCCCTCTCTTGAATTCTTTGAGATACAACAGCCTCTTGCTTAGAATGCTCGGTATCACTGTGCCAGTTATAGCCTCAAGGTGGTCAGTAGTTATCATCCCTGTATACCCATGCTCCAGTATTGTTTCTTCCATTCCTTTAGGATCATTTGCAATTCTTGTGAGCAGTTCATTCTTATGTTTGGTAAGACTCTGTGCTGCAGTGAGCTGATTCATGT